>JAOTRA010096406.1:0-11496 GCA_026260255.1 Pseudolaguvia tuberculata
ACAGTTATAGTTGGTTAGGGGAAGTGGTAGCTTAGTGGTTAAGAGATTCACACCACCACCAAGCAACTAATGTGGGCCCCTGAGCAAGGCCTTTAACCCCTAATTGCTCAGCTGTAAGTTACTTCCAATGATACAATGATTCATTGACCATTATTTCGTTGTTATTGTAAAGATAATAAGATACCATGCAGAAAACTTTCTTAGGGACACTAATAGAAGCGGGCGTACTTCTCCTTCATACGTAATAGCATGTTTGCATCCGAGTGTTCATATCAACCTGTGATTAGCCCTGAAATCAGCACTTCTGACAGAACTGAGCTGACCCCTCAGAATAACAAGTGGGTAATGGATGCCTCCATGTTCCTGCTGTCAGGGTAAATATAACTACTTACCCCTCCACTAGTGTTCGGTTAGCCAGACGGATGCAGTGCTCCCACAGAACGTTTGAAACTGGGAGGGGAATCCGCACTTGTTTGGAGACATCACCGAGTCGTTTATTGAACTCCTCAAATTCCTAGAGCACAGAAACAGATTTCATCACTGCAATTCTCTTACTCTCATTTTTGTGGTTGAAGTACACATGCTGATGATTTCTGAATGGACGTGGAAACTGAATAGGCAGAATAAGTTATATTGATAATTAGGCAGGTCAGCGTGGTGCGTTGTGGATAGCACGATCACTTCACAACAAGAAGGTCCCGAGTTCGATTCCCGGGCCGGAGGTCTTTCTGTGCGGAGTTTGCATGTTCTCCCCACGCTTGCGAGGGTTACATTAGATCGATTGATGATTCTAAATTGTCCAAAGGAGTAAATGTGTGTGTCTGAATGGTTGTTTGTCTATGTGTGGCCATGCGATGGACTGGCCACCCGTCCAGGGTGTACCCCTCTTGCCCTATGTGAGCTGGGATAAGCTCCAGCAAACCCCTGTGACCCCAAAATAAGGAATAAGCGGGTAAGAAGAATAAATGAATGAATGAATGATAACTAGATTATTCATTCATTCATTCATCTTCTTACCCGCTTATTCCCGAATCCGGGGTCACGGGGGTCTGCTGCGCCTATCCCTGGACGGGTCGCCAGTCCATCTCAGGTAACTAGGCTATATTTCACACAATTTGAAACTCTTCTTAGCCTGTAAGCGCATGTCTTTTTTATTTCTATATAATCATATATAGTCAGGTTCTGCAATACAACCCATGTGGCTGAGAAAAATATTGTTTCACACTCTCTTTTGAAAATAAAATGTTTTGACAAAGATGACAAAAATGATAAGTGGTCATTTTATTTTTTATAAATAATAATCTTAGCTGTCTATGTGGGGAAGGTTTTGTCATGATAGCCTCTATTTCCGGTACTACTTTGACAGCAGAGGAAACCTAACATGGTTTTCTTTGCTGTTGTAGCCAACTTATCTCAATGTTTGATGTAGTGTGCATGCTGAGAAGCATTTCGGCTCACCACAGCTCTACATCTTTCCCTTAAAGCTCAACCCGACAACTTTGCTGCAGTTAAAGTCACTATGTTTTTCCCTTATTCTGATCTATAATGCACAGTAAGATTCACTGAAGCAGCTGAGCTATATTTCAATTTTCTGCATTGTGCTGTTACCGCATAATTCGCAGCGGGACTTTTTCTATAAAAAGGTACAGCATTGCCTCATAAACAAAAATAACATGTAGTCTTATAACAAACCAACTTTGTATTAGGACATGTGCAAATTTGCTAATGGACATGTGATAATACATACATTGGGATTTGGGGTGGTGGAGAGTAGGATATTTGCAAATATCTTTGCATTTAATCTCTTTACAAAACCTTTTTTTCTGTAGATCTCCATATTAAGATATGCTGCAGCCATGCAAATGTCCTAAAACTCCATTTAGATTAATAAAAAATGATATTAAAAAATAAATACATGGGTAAAGTGATGGCTAACACACAATGCTCACATGAACTATAATTTTATTAGCTGTTTAATCTGTTAAATAAATGATCGTACAAAACTTTTAACTTCCAAGGTAAAACCATGACCAAAAAGGAAAACTATAAACATTGACAATAAAATTTTACTTTCAAAAATATTCATTTCCACTCAACATACCAGCTGTCCTTTTAAACTTCTTTTTTTGTGTGCCAGTCATATGCTAATTTCAGTCGATGTGTACCAATACAACACCAGCCCTGACTGAGGGATGTATGTGTGTGTGTGTGTGTGTGTGTGTGTGTGTGATATTGAATATGGTGCTCTAAATTGTTGGAATGTGTTGCATTAAATGATTAATAGTACTACACTGCCAGTACCACATCACATGCAAAGGAATGCAGCTCTAAATCATGCATGAGGGTTAACCCAATAGAACAGGCGAAACACTAGCACATACTTTTAAAGGGTATTCCATTTTAACCACTGCATAAAGTAAAATAAGTAAGTATTTTGTTATTCAGACGGCATATAAAAACCTGTTTCGAGAATTTTAACTTACAAACACTAAAAGAATTGTACCTTCCCTATAATATCACTATTTCATCTAAGGTAGCGGTCCGTCAGGACTAGAGCGGTGTATCAACAAGGGTCTCTTGATAGGATACACACAAAACAATATATCGCTATATACTGTAATACAATGGCATGAAGGAAATAATGATTTGATCCCCTGCTGATTTTGTATGTTTGCCCACCAATTTCAATGGTAAGTTTATTCAAAGAGTGAGAGACAGAATAACAACAAAAACATTTGCATTTTTCATTCATTCATTCATTCATTCATTCATTCATTCATTCATTCATTCATCTTCCCGCTTATTCCCTAATTGTGGGTCACGCGGGTCAGCTGGCGCCTATTCCAGCGCACATAGTCCATCTCAGGGCAACACGCAGACAAACAACCATTCACACACACATTCACTCCTATGCACTATTTAGAATCACCAACCCATCTAATCTGCATGTGTTTGGACTGTGGGAGGAAACCAGAGTACCCAGGGGAAACCCATGCAAGCGCGGGGAGAACATGCAAACTTCGCACAGAAAGGGAAACGAACCCGGGACCTTCTTATTAGGAGCGATCGTGCTATCCATTCCGCCCCCGCGCTGCCCCACATTTGCATTTTAATGAGTAAAATAAATATTTTATCCCTCATCATTCAGCAACGTTACTGGCTTCCAGGCAGGTTTGATACAGGTATGGAGCTGCCATTAGGAGCACTCTCTTAACATTAACTTTTACATTTACAGCATTTGGAAGATGTCCTTATTCAGTGACTGTAGTGTTGGGATTCGAACCCCGATTGTCCAATTAGAAAGTCCAACAGAACAGTCTGCTGTGCTTTCACCTCTCTACTATTGGACTTTCTTAAAGGGAGTGCTGCTATTCTCAGCTTGTTATCTGCATAAAAAGACACCTGTCCACAGAATCAATTATTCAGAATCTGATTCCAAACTCTCCACCATGGTCATGTAAAATCACAACACAACTGCAGTTAATTACAGTAAGAAAACAAACCCAATTTGGCACTTGGTGTCTGATCAGTTTACCCTAACCTAGAGCTTTAACCGCTCTTTGACCTTCTGCTTATGTCTGAAATTGACGAGTTCTTTTTGTGAGAAAGTAAGACAATGGACATATTCAGCCTTACACAACACATTACCTTTAAAAGGACATCCACATAGACGTTATGCTGTGACATTATCTCTTTTATGTCCCATTTCACTCCTGCCATCAGCAGCAGCATCTGCTCATAATCAATGGCTTTAGCTGCCACTATCCAGTAAGTGGGCTTGCGTAGCTCGCTGGCTGTGGACACCGTCTATAGGAAAGTTTCAAAAATAAGACATACAAGACAAATTATTTTCCACACAAAATCAAAATTGACAGTGTAATTGGTGTATGTTAAAGTGGACAGTTCTATAAAGTGCAAACTGAGTTGTTCCATTCATAGGGCAGAACAGGGTGTAATTATGAAACAGGTGGTGATCAATTCCTCTCTGACAGACTTTTGGACACTACAGAGAAGAAGGATTTAAACATGTGCTGGCAACAAGAAATACTAATATACGGTCAAAATGAACCAAACTCCATTGATTCTTACTTTCATTGGTTTTTAGCTAGGCCAGTGTTGACCAATGAAAAGGCATATTTGACCAAAAACTCTTACTATTCAAAACTATGTACTCTTACTTAAATAGACAGAATAAATACATTGTTTTAGAGCTTTTCTGGTGCAACACCAAAGCAAAAAAAGTCCAAACGGACAATGCTTTCCCTTATATTTTTTATATCTCTTTACCGGCTTACAGTGAACTGTTATTGTCATTTTATATTTCATTGTTCTAAAAAAAAAAAATCTAGAGGTAAAAAAAAATGTTTTTTTCATTAGAAACATGTACGTATGCAATGCTGAACAATATGGGAAGACATTTAAAGACAATGTATAAACGACACACACATATACACACACAAGTAATTAATGATTCGGAAAAAGGTTCAAATGTCATTACATTTAAAGACAGGGGGGCTAAAACTTATAGCTTCATAGCTATTTTTATCATCCCAGTGGAAAAGAAGAATAAAAGCATGCAGTTCTTTGTAGTAAGAACTGAACATCACCAAGCACTAAGACCTCGGGCACTGACCTTACATCACCCAACCAGACAAAAAGAGAGACAAGAGAAAGGATTTTGATAAGAGAGAAAGAAAAGGGCAAGTCCATAAATAGAGTTGGTAGCTGGTGGCTGACCTGCGAGTAGAACTGCTGAAGGAAAGGTTTCTTGGCTGGAGGCATCATGGTATCCAGATGAGGTTGAAGTAGCTCAAACTGCTCAGCTAAGAACACACTGCAGGGGGAGAGGAAGTCATGATATATTATTTCTGTGTTACTTACAGCAGGAATTTACATTTCATCAATACAGCTTTACATTACTTTCCGCTGTGACCTGTAAGCAGGTGGGAAAAGCTCAATTACAGAAAATACAAAGAAACAAGGGAAAGCAGGAGGAATAAATATTTCAGTAATGCTTTATTTTTTTTTATAAACATACAAAACATACAAAAGAAATAAATGTATTAATGAATGAAACTTTTACATTTAAAAATATTATGTGGCGCTGCGGTGGCGTAGTGGTTAGCACAGATGTCTCACAACAAGAAGGTCACGGGTTCGATTCCCGTATCGGGGATCTTTCCTGTGTAGAGTTTGCATGTTCTCCCAGCGCTTGCGTGGGTTTCCTCCAGGTACTCTGGTTTCCTCCCACAATCCATAAACATGTACATTAGGTTGATTGATGATTCTAATAGACCCCCGTGACCCAGAATTAGGGAATAAGCGTGTAAGAAGATGAATGAATGAATGAAAACATTTTATACTGTTTTAATTTTTTTATACTGTATTTATGTTAAGCTTTGAATTAATTTAGGAAAAATATTTTCTTTAGTTCATTAGTTTGTATTTCGTAAATGCATTTTCTTCATTAAAAAGATTATTAAAACAAACGGACAGAACATTAGACTAAAATATGGATTGATCAACAAGTGGGTTAAGGGCCTTGCTCAAGGGCCCACGGTGGTTGCTTGGTGGAGGTGGGAATCGAACCCCGGCCTTTCGTGTATTAGTCCAACACCATAACCACTTTGCGGCTCTACACATATGGAAATAATGAAAAATCCTTCACTGAACATTATAAATGATGCATCTTGAAATATATGATTAGTGTTCAGCAAGGAAAAACAGTATAATAGCTTGACACAAGTTCATCGACAAGCAATAAATCAAATATTCAAGGAATATCATTTACAGTCAAAAAGACTGACACCAGGCCACCCTGCACCTTTTAAAAGAGCTCGCTGTATATTTCCTAGTGTAAGGTCAGTAAACAGTAAATGTGCTTGGAGCATGTTCTGGTCTTGTCATCCGGCAGGTCTACAAATGGACTGGTGTACGGTTAAAGTGATATAGACAAAGACAGTGTACATGCCACACACCCATACAAACAGCCAGTTACTATAATAAAGTAAAAATACTGTCACATTTCAAATGTGCTCCGACAATACAGCTGAATACAAAGTACACGATCGGCTTTTCTCCACAGCTGCTAGGCAGATTGCATCTGGGGAGTCCACCAGTGTAACCATACTGTGCCTGGAACTGTCCACATAAGGCTACAAATACGCTTTTCCTTTGCACACACATGCACAGTGCATGACCGTGTCCCTGACGAGAGCAAACAAGTTCCCAGAGAAACAGAGCTGCATGAAATAACATGATGGAGACATTTATAGTTTTAGATCAGTCTAGAAAAATCTGTCAGCTGTCACTACAAGAGATGGTAAATGGAGAGGAGAGGGGGGGGGGGGAAGAGAGAGAAAGAGAGCTAGGAACAGAATTCCCTTTTTTCTCCCATTGCAACGAACATACTTTAAAGATGCATAACTATTTTTATTTTTAATGCTTTCTGCCTGCACAAATTAAATTAGGTAAGAAAGGAACAAACACAGCAATAAAAACGCCATTCAGAATAAAGAGCCCTGCTGGCTACACTGGTTTTTATAAGATAATAAAGGTCAGGTCTTTGATCGAATAATTAGATCAACACGTGAAAATAAGACTAATAGATTCAGTATGAATCTGCGTCGGCTGCTCGAAATAACACCAGTTAAATTAGCCCAAAATCACGGATAGCAACAAACAAAAAGAGCTTTTAAAAATGAACACTTAATCCCACAGAATAAAAACCAGTAATCAGTGATCACTTTTAAAACTAATCTAGGAACAGTTCTCATTCAAGTCAACCCTGGGGTTCAATTTGTAAATAATTATTTACAAATAATTTTACTATTACTTACTATTTTATTAATAAACCATTAATAAAATATTCATTAAATGAAATAAATTAGGAAATTTCATAGGTTTACACAACATCTATAAGTATAACAGATTATTATATTGTAAAAAGTTATTTAGCTCAAAGGAGACCTTTTGTACTTTTCCTTTTTTTTTTTATTTATTTATATTTTATTAATCCTTTGGCAAGACACAGCAAAAGTAAATCTGTTGTAAATTCAATACAATATTTGAATTATAGATTTTCTTTATTAAATTCTAGACTTAAAACAACTTCTTCTATTATTATATCTTAACAAAAGACTGACAGGCTCAAAGTTCATTCGTTTTATGCATGCGAATAATTTTAAATTCAATTGGATTATTACAAAAAACTGAAGATCCAAATAATCACATTAAACTATAACATTAGCAAAAATCAATAATTAAAGGTATTCAAATAAAAAATGAAAGAAAAAAAATCCCGTTTTATTTCACATATTTGTGTATTTCACTAATATTGGTCTATGAGCAGCGCAGTGGCGTAGAGGTTAGCCTGGTCGCCTCACAACAAGAAGGACCCGGGTTCAATTCCCGAGTCTGGGATCTTTCTGTGCGTAGTTTGCATTTTCTCCCTCCGCTTGCGTGGGTTTCGTCCCACAGTCCAAATACATGTACAATAGAGGGATTGCTGGGTCTAAATTGCCCATAAAATCCCAACCAATAGGTATGCACAAGCCAGTGTATCCTTGGTGCCGAACCCGAGCCCGGATAAATGGGAGGGTTGCGTTAGGAATGGCATCCAGCGTAAAACCGAGCAAAGTCGAATGTGCGGATGGTGGGGGTGATCTGCAGTGGCGACCCCTAACGAGAGCAGCCAAATGACATGCATACATACTAATATAGGTCTATAATCAGTAATTATTAAATTATTATTATTTAAAAATTGTGAGCCAATAAATTGTGAGCCACACACAGGCAATGAAGCAAAGCAATCCATTAAAGCTTCAGCAAGCACATAGAAAATCATTTCAGGTACAAACATCAAGTTCAATGGGGGAAAGTTTATTATTTGTTATATACTATATACTATACTATTATTTGATTTTGTTTCCATTTCTGGCTAATTAAAAAGAACAAAAAAACAATTAAACTGAGATATGAGTTGAAAACTATAATCTGAAGTGGTTTAAGGTCATACTGGTGAAAATATGTTGCTTAGACATTAATGAGAAGCCCGTTTCCTGCCCTTATCTCTGTCACCTTTTAGCTTGAACCCCTGCAGAGCCTTTCTGCTCTTCATTGATTATTCCATTAAGCATGAGAGAGTGTAGTACTGGAGCTCACCTCTTCTGAAATGGGCCCTGTGGTAATGGAACTATTAAGCGCTCCACATTCAGAGCATGTACATGCTTCACATGGAGCACAATGAGGAATACCAACTACCATTACTTTTTTGCTGCTACCAAAGCAAATCAGAACTGGCAAGCTACCAATGTAACAAAACCACGAACGAAGTTTCTTTACAGCTATTCTCATAAACTGTTGGATGTCTGATTGCACGCTTTAAGCCTGGCATTTCTTTGAACACCATACGTCGACATACGTCGTCCGAAATGCCCATATCTCTTTACTCAGGATTAAGGCATACTGCTGTAGCAGCTCTTTAGTCACTCAGCCATAGAGCTTTTTGAGTGTTCAGCTGACGAGAGAAAGAAAGTTAAAGAAAAGACTAGAGAAGAAAAATGCCAATAAAAAAAATAAAAATAATTCAGCAGACAAACGTTAAGAAAGGAATTTCAAATTGAGCCGTAATTCACCAGTTCAGTACTCATCCAAAGGTTGGCCCTTATTTGGATTAGGGGAGATACAGGCAAGTCATCCCAATCCACAACATTGCATTTCAATGGATGAAGAGAAAAATACTCCAGACGTGCCAATAGGGTGAGTAATCTGAGATTTCATTCATGTAATACGTGACCACATTGACCTCAGTGAGGACTTGCCCCAATTTTCTTGCCTCTACAAATAACATAATATTATAAAAAGTAAAGAGAGAGCGAAGGACAGAGGAAGTGGGAGCGATGGTGAGTAAGCAAGAGTGAAAGTGAGAGAGGGAGGGTAGACATTAGTTGTAAATAAATGTAAAACAGTTGCCAGGTTTAGCCGATATCCTACGCTTTAAGAGTGGAAAATGAGTGAGTGATAAGGAAACTTACTCAAACATGAAAAAGCTTTTGTATCTACAACAAAGAAATCATATGAACTCCAGCCGATACACACACAGGCACTCTGCAAACAGCTAAAACAGCAAGTACCATGCAAATTATAAGCGTCTCTGTGTGTGTGTGTGTGTGTGTGTGTGTGTGTGTGTATACGCATGAACATACACAGGTTTTCTATCATGCTGGGGACTCTCCAAAGATGTAATGATTTTTATGCTGTAAAAGCTTTAATTTCCTATCCCATACACACACGCACACACACGCACACCCACACACAGCATACGCACAGCATGCACACACACACACACACACACACACACACACACACACACACACACACACACACACACAGCATACGCACGCACACGGCGGCACGCACACACCCATTTGCTGTTCCAATAAGAATAAAAGAGAGCAGCCATATTTAGTTTTTCCTTTAAATGGATAAATAAAATCTCTTCAGCTGCTGACTGCTGTGGTGAGAAAACAAGGAAAACCTTTTATAATAACACCTGCCGGCAGCTAAGAACATTTTCAGATGTTTTGGATAAATACACACTTCAGAAATTGGGTTGAATACATCACCGGCGAGTTTAAAAGAATGTTGGCACAATTCAATGCCTCAAATCTTAATTGATAATCTCACACTTTTTGGCATCCATTAGAGATACCACAGAGGAATATTGGCAAAGCAATTTAATTTAGTCATCACACACAACAAAAACACAACTAAACTTAACTATAATAGAAAATGGAGAAAACTACAATACCTGGAGCAAACTACAATCCCTTTTTTACAGATAAAAAGGTCAGCAATGATGACATAAAACAATAATAAAAATAAATGTCTCTGTGATGGACTGGCAAACTGTCCAGGGTGTATCCCTGCCTCTCGCCCTATGTGTGCTGGGATAGACACCAGCAGACCCGTGACCCCGAATTGGGGAATAAGCGGGTAAGAATATGAATGAGTGAATAAATGAAAATAAATGTAAAAGGAGAGGATTGATGTTCTTACAGTGACTCTGTGGCGACTACACGCTCTGCCAGTCCATACAGCGTGCTACTGGCGGTCAGAACAACCAACTGACTCAGGTGAGGGCTGGGCACCTTCTCCTTTCGGTCCTCAGAGGGTCCATGAGCGGCTGCATTGTCTCCTCCTGCCTCCTACACACACACGCACACGCACACGCACACACACACACACACACACACACACACACACACACGGTCAAAACTATGCAATTAAAAATCGTACTTCACAGACCAACAGCAGACCATCACCTTATCATTTAATCAAAACTAATCATTTACCTGTTGGGCTGTAAGGATGTAAGCTACACTTCTTATTTACATTAATATAGTCCAGTGAGAACTAGAACTAAATTAAATATGACTGATCATAATTCTAGGGTGGCGCGGTGGTGTAGTGGTTAGCGCGGTCGCCTCACAACAACAAAGACCCGGGTTCTAATCCCGGGCCGGGATCTTTCTGTGTGGAGTTTGCATGTTCTCCCCGCGCTTGCGTGGGTTTTTCCTCCGGGTACTCCAGTTTCCTCCCACAGTCCAAAAACATGCAGATTAGGTGTGTGAATGGTTGTTTGTCTATGTGTTGCCCTGAGATGGACTGGCAACTCATCCAGGGTGTACCCCCGCCTCTCACCCGATGTGTGTGCTGGGATAGGTGCAGCAGACCCCCGTGACCCCGGATTGATAAGATGAATGAATGAATGATCATACTTCTCAGGATTATGGCTAATATTAGGTTTAAAATTAATTAAAAAAAAAACAACACATCAGCATGTTTCTCTCCAAATTGTAAAAAGCAACAAAAACAGAATTGACGTCATAACATTTAATTAACGTGGATTTTTTTTTTCCTCCCTTGGCAAACCACAAAACTGCAGAAACATAGCCAAACAGAGGGTAAGTGCACTGATGACTAAAATAGCACTAAAAAATTACAAATAATCCGTCTCAGGCTTAACGGTGAGGCAAGATCTAAAAAAAACCATCAAAACACACTAAATCAAGAGCACACGTTAATCTGGAGAAGCCTGGAACATGGCACTTTTCTGTGGGTGTTAAAGGACAACACAAACTTACCAACTGTAAGAGCCAAATATTAGCCAAGAAATAAAACAACCTATAAGTTCCCCATGAAACCCCCTATAAGAACAAGGAAAAAAAAGTTCACATCCCTTCCATACAAAAGCTCAGATTAAACTCTTTCAAGATAAAACAAGGCTTTGCTGCAAAGTGAATTGTAATCTTTTAACTTGTACAATTGGTAATTACAATATGTTATTATTTCTTTTGGTGCCGGTATGGTTGGAATACCGTCTGGTCTTTTTCCTGTTTTTTTTTTAAGCTTAGCTTAATCTTTCTTTCTTTGTCCTTCGGCTGCTCCCGTTCGGGGTTGCCACAGCGGATCCATGATCCGCACATTAGACTT
>JAOTRA010096417.1:0-11494 GCA_026260255.1 Pseudolaguvia tuberculata
GAACATGCAAACTCCACACAGAAAGACCCCAGACCCGGGAATCGAACCCGGGACCTTCTTGTTGTGAGGCGAGCGTGAAGAAGAAAATAACACACAATTTGTGGTTTGTGTATGCTTCTATGGAGATAAAGTTACCGCAAGTGAAGTGTCCCCTTTGTCCCCTCCCCCGACTACCATGCGTTGGGTGTCTTCCTTGTCTCTGTTCTTATTATGTGGTGTTAGGACAGCTGGAAGGAAGAGGGGTAATTCATTTGTCTCCTCTACCCACAGACAGGATGGAGGTCAGCAGTGTTGTTCTAGACTCATGGACACCATGCACATAGGACATAGGAACAAAACACATACACACCCTCTCATGAATTTAATCATGAAAACTGGATTTAGAATATACACAAAGTCAACATTTTGTTGATCCTTTTCAACGCAATTAATTGGAAGTATATAGAACTAAAGGCTACCAACATGTGCTACGTATAATTGAAAACAGTGAAAACTTGACTTGATTTTCATTTTCATTAGGATCCCAGACATGGCGTATCCCCATTTGTAAGTACAGAACCATTTCTACCAGATGTGTTTCAAGGTTTTTTTTCTCTCTTTGCTGTCTGTGCTTATTGCTGAGAGAATACCGTGCAATTAAACCAATGAACAGGATTTGCGATTAAAGGTAGGGTGAGTGGAAATCCGTTCACGATTCCTGTGGAATTCCCCAGTGCCTTGTTGCTTTCAGGGTCATGCAGAGAGTTTGGTCCAGACTGATTTTATCAACAGTGAACGTGTTTGTAGCTCTGCACCTGTGTGTGTAAGCATGTATGTATGAGGGTGTGTATGTGTGTACCTGTACCTCAGGCAATAGATATGGCTATGGTAGGCCAGGTCCAGGGCAGGTGAGCGCATGCTTCCACTTTATAAATTCCATTTCCTAAAATGGGAACTCTTCGGAAGGAAGTTTTAGAAGCATTAGGTTTGTACATCCATATATCAGACCTGCTGCCTCCCAAACTATTCTCACTTGTTCCTTTCTTCTTCTCTGGAAAAATGTGTTGGGTCACCACATCCCATTGACAGGCTAGCTAAAGGCTGATGAAGGAATGAGGGATCTGAGTGGATGGAGGGCATTCTATGAAGGACATTTGCAGTTGTCTTTTCTGTGTAGTACAAGCTCTATAAATGTGTGGAACAATATATAAATCAATATTTAAATATGTAAAAATATAGGTCACAAGGGGTTTGCCTGAATATTCTGAAGGGCAAAAGACAGGAGGGGGTACACCTTTGGCAGGTCTTCACTCCATCACAAGGCCAGACACATTCACACTTACTCCTAAGGGTAATATTGAAAAATTAATCAACCGAATGTACCATTTTTGGACTGTGGGAAGAAACCGGAGTGCTCGGAGTAAACCCACACAAGCACGAGAAGAACAAGAAAGACTAGAGACCACTCAAAAAGACTCCGGCCTGAGAATCAAACAGGACAATCTTGCATAAATATTATTATGTGGGGCATTCGATTTACATTATATTTGTGTCCAATTATTTTCTAGAAAAGTTAGAGGTTGTCCACCTTGGACACTCCAGACACTCCAGGGGCTTATTGCTGTTGGAGTTGCTTAACATTCTACTAGCTGACAAGCATAATAGACTTGACGGCAGTATTAGTATATATATGTTGACCGTAGATGTTGACCAATTGAATTTGCGCAGTATATACAGGAGTCCTGATAAAAAAAAGTTGGACAGACCCGGAATGCCGGAATGGGTAGAACAATAGTTACTTTAGGTAGTGGTGGTAAATTCTCTGATCAGAGGAAAGTCAAATGAGAAAATATTACAAAATTATATTTACAAAAAAATATAATGATTGGATATGTTGAAAAACTGTTGATTGAGAAATGGTTACCTTATTGAGTCAAAGTTGCACATTTAGTGTGTTTCTCCTCCAATGCCCAGTCCACACTAGACTCCATTTCAATCAGTCATGTGTGTGCAGACTAAATTAGATGCAGGAATGCCGCTGAAATTTTGATTAGGAGGTATTTAAATAGAGACAATAGAGCACTTTCAAGTGGTTCTTTCTTTTCACACCCTCATCACTACCCTCGCTACGCTCCCTAGGTCTTCATGCTTTTGAGCTATGATCTCTGCCAAAAGCATTGGTGTCCAATTCAAGAAATGAACAATCGACTCTGTCTGGAATGACAGTCTCTACAGTAGAGTGCTTGAGAATGAGGCCTGGACTTCATATCTGCTCTGTAGGACCAGTCGGCTTTCAGTGCCCACATATAATCAACTCCTCCTCACTCTTTCCCCTCGCCTGCTCATGCATCCATTTAGATCAGGCCTGCCACGGCCCACTCCATCTGTCCCTATCTATTCACATGAAAAATGATCTTGTTAAATGGACTATACTGCATACCGCTAAGCACCAACCGTATATTCGCTCACAGCTTCTCTTGCTATGGTGGGAGTCTAGTTTAGACTTACTAGATTATAAGCAGTCAGTCACACGTGTCATGGTTTAGATTCGCTTAGTTTAGCCTCTTTGTGCGTTCCATGAGGAAAAAAAGGAAATAATATCTTCACTGGACCTCCTCCTTCCTGGTTTACTCATTTGAGAATGAAGTCTCATAACAACCAGACTTTTTATTTCAGTGTGAATTTGATTTTGGTTCTGACTTCAGGGTCTTTTGAAAAAAAAAACAACTTAATAAGGTTGTGTTTGTATATGGGAACGATGTTATATGAGCACCTGCCTGCTAGGGAGAATCTCAGGATTTATCGAGAATGTTTATTGCGGTTATATATGGTTGAGTCTGCAAGTTCATTTTTTTATTTTTTCCCCCCCAGCTTCAGGAAGAGTAAGAATCGTTATTAGTGAAACGCATTGACTTTCCCAATACCTGATGATCTACAGTTACAGTTTGACATTTGGCAGACACTCTTATCCAGAGCGACTTACATGGGCCTTGCTCGGGGGCCCACAGCAGTTGCAGGATTTGAACTCTGGTCTTTCTGGTATTAGTCCAACACCTTAACCACTAGGCTACCAATTCCCACTTTTAGTCTTTCATTCTATATTCTAGCAAAGGGTTCAGCTTGGTGGTGTGGGGAAGCGGATCCGATCCCAAATTGAGTCTGATCTTCCAATTAGCAGTCCAACCACTGCTCTACCAGCTTCCTACAGTTACAACATGTAGGCATTTGTTACCTAGGCAGGGGTCAGTGAGTACTCAAAATATGAAGATAGGCAGAAATTACTGCCAGTCTTTTATCACTAGAGTGGCAAGTGTTATGGAATTCAAGGAGGATCGAGCTGCCGTCTGTGCATCAAAGCGTTCATACAAAGCGTTCAGGCTAAAAGAGATGACGCACAGAAGCAAAATTATTTCCTGCTTCCACTGCCTTCACTCTTATTACCATGTACGTCTGGAACAGAGAGAACTGCTAGCTTTCAACTATTTTAAACCTAACTTCTATTTTGGCGTAGAGTTGGGATGGTGTGTACAATTGACAAGTAATACCACCATCAGCGTGGTGTGTACCACCATCAATTCTGGTAACACTATCAGCAACGACTTTTGCAGCAAGCCTAGTTTGGCTCAGAAACATCTCTTACCTCAGCCTTATTGAATGTTACAGCACTAAAGTCAAGGGTTTGAAACTGCTTGATACTGGACTTGGCATCTCATTGGTCTTTTGTATAAGCCATTAATTAGCAAAACAAACCTCATCAAGCTTACAAACAAGGCTTTACCAAAGCCTACCAGCAAAATCCCTGATCCTTAATATATTCCCTGAACCTTTTGACATCAATTTGCAACAGGTTCTCATAACATGAACCTCACACTGTTTTTTAGTCTTCTCTCTCTGCTTTCTTTGTTCCATCGAGATACCTTTTCAGCCCGAATAAAGCCTGGGTTTAACCCTATGAAGAGAGCAAGGCTGTAAATGTCGGTATTCGCAAACAACGAGGCTTTTGATGTAATGCCGCACAGATTGTCGTATGGATGTGAGTGAAGGTGTAGACAAAAGCCAAGCACTTACTTTGTGCCTGTCTCCCTTCAACCAGGCCTTCTGCCGACTTTATCCTCAGCTTCATGTCGGAATGCAATTAACATGCCTCACAAACGTCTCTCTGTTTGTGTTTGAATAATCATCATTTCAAAGATTCACTGAAGACAAGCTTGTCTGCGTAGACGAGGGGGTCGGGGGGGGGGATGCTGGGGGGTGAGCATACACAAAAGATTGAGTTTAATTTCAGGTTTCCAAGATTTGGAAAAATTGTGTGTGCCAAATAAAGCCCATTTTCCCCAAGTGTTTTTAGTGCCAGTCTAAAGCCACATATAATCCTGATAATCTGCTAGCAGTGGAATATAATGGAATACAGTAAAGGGATGAATCCGTCTCCAGTAACTAGGAGAAAAAAAACCAATCAATTAATGAAACGATGAAAAAAACATAATATTTTTTTTGTATATTTCAAAACAGTTTAGCTCATCTGCTGTTGACATTTTGGATTGTTTCTTTTTAAGAATTTCTACTATTAAGACAACGGTTCCATTTCTTTGTCTCTCTTCTTCTTTCACCTCCAGCTGCTTTTTTTCTTGACTTTCCATTTTTTAAATTCTTTAGGGAATTGGGACACAAAAGATCCCAAGTGACTTTTTCCCTCCCCCTTTTAAACTGCTACAGAAAGGACTTGTGCAACATTTGAGCAAACAAGTCTTTTATACCTCTAGGGGTTTGTTGCTCCTGATGCTTCCTCTTAAATGGCTGCTTTGAGCTAGATTAAAGTGCTTAATCTTTCACCTTACATGTAACCAACTCTTAGAAATCTGTCTCTATTACTATAGCACAGGGTGTTAAAAAAAATCGAAGCGACGCATTTAGAGATGTAGCCTTTATTGGAAACAATCTAAGGATTGATTAGTTGGACCATTGTGACACTGGTTGTATTTTAGCAGAATGGAGAAGAACAAAGGGATGTAGATTAAATAGGAGAGGTAGAGAGGTTGTAAAGTGGGTCTGGAAATGCCTATGGTCAAAGTCCTGTTACATAGTCATGTATTACACTAGATTGCCAAAAGACTAACTGTTGTTTTTGTAGCTTGTAGCTTCTTTATGTAGTGTCCCTATTTTGAAAGTCATATGTTTGCTGGAATCTGGTTATTCTTGGTGCAGCATGCTGGCTTAGTGATTAGCACTGTTGCATCACAGCAAAAAGACCTGGGTTTAATTCCTGAGCCTTTATGGGTTGAGTTTGCATGTTTTCCCTATACTCCTGAGTGTGTGTGTGTG
This sequence comes from Pseudolaguvia tuberculata, assembly GCA_026260255.1. Lineage (NCBI taxonomy): Eukaryota > Metazoa > Chordata > Actinopteri > Siluriformes > Sisoridae > Pseudolaguvia > Pseudolaguvia tuberculata. The sequence goes on from JAOTRA010096417.1 coordinate 5,302, forward strand.
TGGGACTGTGATGGTTTGGCAACCTGTCCATGGTGTATCTCGCCAGCAAACCCTGATGACCCAGAATTCAGGAATAATCAGGTATAGAAGATGAATGAATGAATGAATGAATGAATAAATAAATGAACGATTTCTTTTGACACTTAAGGGACATAATATTCTTCTAGAAGCCTGACACGTACCTGAGTACGTGAGGGCACATGAGGGCACCTCTTTTGGGGACATACGTGGACATGAAACTCCACATCAGGGCTAATACTAGATAGAGTGTGGAAGAAAGAGACATAAAGCATTTTATGAATAAAAATATGTACAGGATTAAATTCAGGGAGAAATTCAGGATGGATGGGTTTATTGTTTAACGCTTTGGTACATCGTAACCCCTTAATGTCACCCCTCAGCAATAATCTACTGTTTTGTCTGAGTGGTTTCCTGATTGAGCCCTCCCACCTTGAACAAATCACAGCCCTCTCTTGATGCAGGGTGGTTTTCGTGCCGACTTTTCCCCCCCTTCCCTGTGCTGTTACTACACAGTCTGACCTTTTGAGTTCACCTTTTGACACCCCAATTCCACCCTGCTATTGTTTTTGCTCTACCACATGGTGGGGCGTGGGTTCCTTTGAAATAAACACCCTGTAATGTCTTGTCAGAACTTGGCTATAATAGGGTCTCCTCTCACCCTCCACTCTCTCTCTGCATTTGTGTGTAGATCCGATTTTTTTTTTTACTGCAGGACAGATGGTCGCCAGGCTACTGTTATTCAAAACAGCCCAATGTGTAAGAGCAGCAGTTTGGGAGGAAACAGTTGTGTCAAGTCTTTTAAAAGTTTCGTCTATTTCTGGCTTCTTTTGTGAGGCTCGGCTCACAAAATTCCACAATTTATGCAGCGAAAGAAACCATGCCTAAAAGAGTGTCAGTAAATCTTACACATGATATACCATTGTTAGGCAGACCAGAGAGAAGTTGTTGATTGGCAGTCTACCCTAGTTGAGTCTTTAAATAAAGGGGGGTCTGTAGCTCTGTATCATAGCTGACCCTGTGCCCTGACCCCAACTTTCTAAAACAAATTAATTTGTTTAGTGTGTTTGTCGGTTTATTTGTCGGGAAACGTTTTAGTGACGGGACAATAATTTGGTTAGTCTTTTAGGTATGCGTAGTGATTAGAATATCCCGGGTTTCTAATCCCGGGTCGAGGATCTTTCTGTGCAGAGTTTGCAAGTTCTCCCCGAGCTTGCATGGGTTTCCTCCGGGTACTCCGGTTTCCTCCCACAGTCCAAAAACTTGCAGATTTGGTGTGAATATGTATGTGAATGTCTATGTGTTGCCCTGTGATGAACTGGCAACCCGTCCAGGGTGTACCCCCGCCTCGCGCGCTATGTGATCTGGGATAGGCACCAGCAAACCCCCGTGACCCCGAATAAGGGAATAAGCGGGTAAAAAAAATGAATGAATGAATGAATGAATGAATGTCTGGGCTATGAAAGAGTGCTAGCAGTGAAAAAGTCTCCCATGTCCTGTGTCCCTTAAACTATGTCCCTGTTTCTGTTTCATTCACATGTGTCATGTAAATGTCTTTATTTTGTCACATATATTTTACAGCTCAGTGAAATTCTTTCTTAGTTATTTAGGTTCAGAGTGCAGGGTCAGCTATTATATAGCACCACCAGAGCAGTAAGGGTTAAAGGTTAAAGGAACAAAGAGTGGCTGCCGGACCTTCCTGTTCCTATATCTTTTCTGGTCTTTCTTGGCTTTCCGGTCAAGTCTTGAACCCAGGTCTTCTTTGTCTTCCAATCAACATGTTGTACCTTTAAATATTTGAGCCATGACTGAAAAAGTATAACATAGATTATAGAAATATAGACCTCTGTTTTATTCCTGTTTCCTCCGTTAGTCCAAAAACATGTACAATATGTACATGTGACGGACTGGCAACCTGCCAGGGCACCCCATGAATCAGGGATTAGTAACAGTAATTCATATTTTAGGGTTTGATAGTTGAATTTATTGTGTCAGTGTTGTTGCCCTACACACCTTCTACATGACCATCCCCACCCACTGACCTTGTTAGCGCTGACTAATAGGAACTGTTTATTTCTCTCCTCAAACCCTTTGAGCCTGCCGGGTTTGTCCAGTGCAGCTGTTCTGATACGTGGCCGTGATTGAAGGTCGCAAACAGATACCGGAATGACTCACTGACTCACTGGCTTAGTCACTTGAACACGCACATGAAGATGAACTATGATTCTGGAAATTGAGTAATGCTCTATTTTTTAGACGAGTTATTAGCCTTTCGTTATTGTGGTGTGAATCAACAGTGAGACTAGTGGTTATTCCATACTGCAACTGGGAAAGACAAGGTTTTTCTCGAACGGAGGCAGAGATGGGTTGAAGATAAGGTTATATCTGATGTGATTGTAAGACCACTTACTTCTCAGGTTGTTTTTCTTCTTTAGACCTTTTGAAGTAGTTACTAAACGATCATGTGACTCCTTAGAACCTGATTACCATCTCGGTTACAGCTAAAACGATTCCATTGTATTTGGTAGCTAGGGATTCCAGTACAGACTATAGGAGTGTTCTATTCTATTCTTCTTCTTCTACATTACAGAGTTTTGACAAATAGTTAAATTATTAATAAGGCACATTACGTGTTTTATCAATTAAATAGCCATGTTTAATGTTGGGAAGATATTTCATTCTAAAACATGTCGAGCATCCAAGAACAGGCATCACTTCATTAGACATTCATTTTCTGTTCATTCACTTTTTATTGAATACATTAAATACATAAAATGTAAAAACTTGCCATGATGGAAAACTTTACCCACTCCACTGGCTTGTTTTATAAATTAATGTCTCTACTATATAACCAAATGATATATATTAGAAATATATTAGAAATAAACAAACAGCTCGATATTAAATTATTTTATTTCATTTATTTAGTCACATTATACACTGTACAATATATAGTGAAATGTTTTTATTCTCATATCCCATCTTAGTAAGTTGTGGGTCAGCTATTGTACAGCGCCTCTGGAACAGGAAGGGTTAAGGTTCTTGCTCAAGGACCCAGCAGTGGCGGACGTTAACCCAGGTCTTCCATCCTCAGCACCATAACCATCTGAGCCACCACTGCTCCTTAAAGCTGTACTGTAGATGTGGAACATCCAGTTAGATCTTAGTAAAACTACTTAGTGCATAAATAAGATCAAATTCAAAGCCTATAGGATGCTACAGGGTTCCGGGTTCGATTCCCGTGCATTGGGTCTTTCTGTGCGGAGATTGCATGTTCTTCACACGCTTGCGTGGGTTTCCTCTGGGTACTACAGTTTTTTTAAAACAGTCCAATATTATATATTAGATAGATTGGTGTGTCTAAATTGTTTATAGGAGTGAATGTGTGTAGATGTTTGTCTATATGTGGACCACTTACTTCTCAGGTTGTTTTTCTTCTTTAGACCTTTTGAAGTAGTTACTAAACGATCATGTGACTCCTTAGAACCTGATTACCATCTCGGTTACAGCTAAAACGATTCCATTGTATTTGGTAGCTAGGGATTCCAGTACAGACTATAGGAGTGTTCTATTCTATTCTTCTTCTTCTACATTACAGAGTTTTGACAAATAGTTAAATTATTAATAAGGCACATTACGTGTTTTATCAATTAAATAGCCATGTTTAATGTTGGGAAGATATTTCATTCTAAAACATGTCGAGCATCCAAGAACAGGCATCACTTCATTAGACATTCATTTTCTGTTCATTCACTTTTTATTGAATACATTAAATACATAAAATGTAAAAACTTGCCATGATGGAAAACTTTACCCACTCCACTGGCTTGTTTTATAAATTAATGTCTCTACTATATAACCAAATGATATATATTAGAAATATATTAGAAATAAACAAACAGCTCGATATTAAATTATTTTATTTCATTTATTTAGTCACATTATACACTGTACAATATATAGTGAAATGTTTTTATTCTCATATCCCATCTTAGTAAGTTGTGGGTCAGCTATTGTACAGCGCCTCTGGAACAGGAAGGGTTAAGGTTCTTGCTCAAGGACCCAGCAGTGGCGGACGTTAACCCAGGTCTTCCATCCTCAGCACCATAACCATCTGAGCCACCACTGCTCCTTAAAGCTGTACTGTAGATGTGGAACATCCAGTTAGATCTTAGTAAAACTACTTAGTGCATAAATAAGATCAAATTCAAAGCCTATAGGATGCTACAGGGTTCCGGGTTCGATTCCCGTGCATTGGGTCTTTCTGTGCGGAGATTGCATGTTCTTCACACGCTTGCGTGGGTTTCCTCTGGGTACTACAGTTTTTTTAAAACAGTCCAATATTATATATTAGATAGATTGGTGTGTCTAAATTGTTTATAGGAGTGAATGTGTGTAGATGTTTGTCTATATGTGGCCCTGAGATGGACTGGCGCCCTGTTCGTGGTGTACCCTTGCTTCTCACTTTTTTTGCACTTAAATAGGCACTAGCAGACCGCGTGACCCGAAGTTAGGGAATAAGCATGTTAGAAGATGAATGAATGAATATGATGATACAGAAAATAGAGCTGTCTACTACAATTTGAGCTAATCAGAGCATCACGCCATTGGATGATTTGTAGCCTACCAATTTCCCCGCTCTTCATGTGGTCACCACCAGAAATATACAGCACTTTAGGTCACCTTCTCTAAATCATAGCTTCTTTTGAGCAGCCCAGGGATTCATTTACCAGTCTGGTGGAGAGCTATGCTAATATATAACAGGTTTCTTCCAGCATATGGTCTAAACTGATAAAGCATGTCTTTACAAAAACATAGAGGACTTTGCCTGGGTAAGGTTCCATCTGAAGCACCTGTCATGTTTTGGAATGCTGCTTACAAATTCCATGAGAACATTATGTCAGATGGAAACGGCAGCCATTTTCCATTTCCATCTGAGCACCATTGTCGACAGGATGCATATTATTATGGCGTATGGAAAATATTATGCTTTCATTTATGAACGTGAGACATATGATGATAAAATCAAATATTCACACTAGCAAAGTGACAGGAATGTTTAATCTACCAAAATGTAATTGATAGAAGAGGTTGAAAACGAATGAAAAGTTTCCAGCAGCCTGAAGAAGAACTTTTCTCTGTAATTAAACATCTGCAATTCGTTTATGTTATCTCATGGGAAATAAAGCCGACTACGGCATTAGCATGTACATAGCTGGGAAAAGTTGACCTGGCTTTTCAGATTAACTTCTGTTATGCCGGTTTTGTTTTCTGATTTAGGGCTCTAAATTTCTACATTATATCAAAATGGGGAAAACAGGTTGGGATTAAAAAAGCACACTTTAAAAAAGTACACTAAGTACACTCTCTAAACTGCAGGAATAAACCACTCACTTTCAATCTGTGCAATCAGTGTGTTTTGCTTCCTTTATTGCTGTGTAATTATAGGAACAGAACATTTCCCTCTGACACTCAATTAGGCAGCATCATTGTCATAGTAAAGCCTCATTACCATAAGACAAGGCACCATTATGCTAATGGTATTTTATATTAGGAGTAATTGAAGCTTTATGGAAGACGATATGGAACCTGGGACTGCAGAGGAGAGAAAATGGAGCTAGCATTTTGGTGTTTTTTTTTTTTTTTTTTTATTACACAAGAGAGCCAAAAGGGTTAATGGGTCTAATTACAGCTGAAAATATTGATTGATGAGCTTTTATTAGAATAACATTGCCATCTTGCTGTGTTTGAAACCTTTAACCTTTTTTCTTACCACAAGTTAAAATTAGTTACCAAAAGATGTGGTTACATTTGTCTTGCGATCAAAGCAAACTCTGGTGTGATCCCGATTCATAATCGGGTTTTAGTCCACTTACAAGCAAACTCTGATGCGGTCCGAATGATATTTGAGTGCAGCATAGACCAAAGTGAAAAAATCTACATTCCCATTTGACAAGAGCAGAAGGGTAATGGGTCTTTTTGGAGTTGGTGGTGGAGCCTAAGCCTAGGTCTTATTTTGACAACCTATTTTACCTCTATATGTCATTACTATCTTATCAACATGAATTTTACACACAAGTGAGTTCAGTAAAACTGAACATTCATTCATTCATTCATTCATTCATTCATTCATTCATTCATTCATTCATTCATTCATCTTCTTACCCGCTCATTC
>JAOTRA010096441.1:0-11493 GCA_026260255.1 Pseudolaguvia tuberculata
TGTGTGAATGGTTGTTTGTCTATGTGTTGCCCTGAGATGGACTGGCGACCCGTCCAGGGTGTACCCCGGCTTCTCGCCCTATGTGTGCTGGGATAAGCGCAGCAGACTCCCGTTACCCCGGATACAGGAATAAGCGGGTAAGAAGATGAATGAATGAATGGTCACTGGGTTTGGTAGTGATCAGTGGTTTTTGAGATTGGTAGTGACATGCGAGTAAGAATTAATTAATATAATGAATGAGAGAATTATTACATCCCTGTACATTGAGTTTATTTTAACACTTTGTTTCTTACTGATTCGTTGTAGTCCGTGATTGGACTTTGGGTTGTTGATTGATGCAGGGAACGAAGACAGGAGTCACATAAATCATGAATTAAGTTGACCTATTCTAGAACCTGAAAAGCAGGAGCTTTTATGATATAAGCTTTTTTAGTTCAAATATTCTAATTTGTCAATACACATTTAAAATTTGTCGATAAATTTGTCCAGAATGCCCCATACTGCCATCTTCTTTCTAGTGCTAAAACTGCATTAAAAAGTAATTCCTGCAACAGCGGAATACTTTTTTCTTTTCTTTCTTTCTTTTTTTCTTTCTTTCTTTCTTTCTTTCTTTCTTTCTTTATTAGACTATATACTCTGAAGTTAGTTGAAGATCCTTTTGGATCCGATTTCAGCTTCAACATAACAATCTTTATTGCAATTTAACGATGAAGATCTTATCTCATTTATTATCAAAGTAATCACAATGTGGATAGTAAACTATTAGTGGAAATTTTTATGACCAGTGTTCAGTCTTGCTTTCTGTCTTTTTTGGAGCCTTCAGTCAAGGCTGGAGAGTTTTTGACATGTCTTGTGACCGCAGCGCAATTCATATGGGTCTCGCAGCATCTGTGCTGTGTAGCATTACAGCACTGCAAAAACCCTATCTGCCGAGAGAGAAAAAAGAATACAGTGAAACGTACTGAATATGAAGTGTGGAAAGATAACCTGCAGGGAAATTTACATGAAGAGTTGGTGTCAGGAAGTGCTTGGGACTTTTGACAGGCTTTTGATTAACCTCATTGAGCCTGTGTCAATATGTGCAGGTTATTGTACAATGTGGATTAATGTCCATTTACACTGTACACATGATGATTAACCCTGCGGTGCTTATATAATTATTTATAATATGCAGGTTTAGCTACTGTATATTGAACGGTTTTATTGATTGACATTATACTGTATGCTGTAGCTATTATAAAATGTATTATCAACAATTCTTCTCCACTACAAAGCGGGTGATAGTATTGTGTTGTGTTTAATAGTTTTGAATGGATATTTAATTGCTTTATACCCATTTGTATTGCTGTCTATTGAACCGTGTTATAGCAGTGCAGTGATAAAATAGATTTAACTGGCCAACCTTTTAACTGAACCCTTTGTACTATTCATTCATTCATCTTCTTACCTGCTTATTCCCTAATTCGGGGGCACTGGGTTTGCAGGAGCTTATCCTAGCACACATAGGGCGGGAGGCAGGGGTACTCTGTGGACAGGTCACCAGTCCATCACAGGGCACACACAGACAATCAACCACTCACACACACATTCACTCCTATGGGCAGGTTAGAATCATCAATCAACCTAATCAAGAAGAGATCCAGATGAGAACAAAAATAGACAAGACAAAGCCGGACAAAATATAATGGTCAAATGAAACATGGATGAAGGCAGGTCCGAAAAATGGTGCGAAGGGAGAGTGCGGAGGACCAGGCCCATGACAGTTCCAGAACCTCCTCTGGTGAGACAGGGCGGCTGGAGCCTACTCTTGCGGGACGGGGGTGTCTGGGGCCTCTGCTGGTAAGACAAGGATAGCTGGAGCTACCTCTGGCTGTAGACTGAGACTGCTGGGGTCCAATAAGATGTCGATGGGTAGGCACCCACAAAATCAACAGTCAAAGTTCTGACGCTCATTTAAGTATTCAGAGAGATGGTGAGATTGCCCAGTAGCCATTTCCAGCTTTGTGAAGATCTACAATTTTGTCTCTTGTGTCTTTTGACAGCTCTTTGGTGTTGCCCATGTTGCTACTTAGACGTTTGACTGATTGTGGGGTGCACAGGTGGCTTTATGACAGCTAACAACCTCAAACAGGTGCTACTAATTTTGAATCATGAGCAGAGTGTAGCTGGACTATTTAAAAGCAAAATAAGAGTCTTTGAGGGTCGGAAATCTAGCTGATAATCAAATACTTATTTGACACAAATAAGTTGTTAAAAAATCATACAATGTGATTTCCGGATTTTTCTTTTTAGATTCTGTCTCTCACAGTGGAAATGCACAAACAAGGAAATCAGAAACAAACAGTACATACAACAATGCACAAGAAAAACAAGTCTGTGAAGATCCGTGAAAATCAGTGATCAATGAAACACAAAAACATCTAAAAAACCAGAACAAGCATTTCAGTCCAGAAACCAGAGTATTCCATACACAGGTATGAGGACATCAAGGATCTGGAACAAACACATGACAGAAGTGGAGTGTGACAGTGTGGATCTGTTATTGTCTCGCGTATACATTGCCAGTTTTTTTTTTTTTGGCATTTTTCATTGTACAGAAATAATAGGGTGCGCTGAAAGAGGGTAAGGCTTGCTCAACCTCACAAACTTAAGCTATACTGGGTCTCTGCTTTTAGTTGAAAGATATCACATCTGATTTGTATTAGTGACAAAATCAGTAGCCATAATAGCAGCACAACCTCTGAATCTAGCTTCTCTTAGCATTTGAAGGGAATTTCCAATGAATAAAAGTGAAACATAACAACAGATGCAGGTCACCGCTATATGCGATCTTCTTGATGATCTATTAAAAAAAGCATTTTTCAAGACCTATACTCAATATGGCTTTCATTTTAAGCCACAAGTAGAGCCACAGATACAACGCTAACTATTTTGCTGGCAATGTTTACTTTTTAGTGTGAGTAATGGAAGAGAGAAAAATGTTGGACTTGACTTTTAAACACCAAGCATCTGAGCACCATATAAGGTCTGAAGACCCTGACTTGAAGCCCGTGGCACGCCGCTCACTAACAGAAATGTTACAGTACTGATAATAAATTCTTAAATCTGATTTGAGTGAATTGTTTCTATGGGAACACTGTCCACAGGAAAAAAAAACACATAACCGGGGTTGTTAAGAAATTACTCTTTACATGCATATAACATTACCTTTCACTTCTAAACATGTGCTGTTAGTAGATAGTAATTCACAACAGAACACTTTTCATTCCTTCATTCATTCATTCATCTTCTTACCTGCTTATTCCTTTATTAGGGGTCACGGTTGTCTGCTGGGGCCTATCCCAGCATACATAGGGCAAGAGGCAGGTGTACACCCTGGACAGGCCTCCAGTCCATCAGAGGGCACACATAGACAAACAACCATTCTCACACACATTCACACCTATGGGTAATTTAAAATCACCAATCAACCTAATGTACATGCTTTTGGACTGTGGGAGGAAACCAGAGTACCCAGAGGGAACCCACACAAGCGCGGGGAGAACATGCAAACTCGGCGCAGAAAGATCCCAGGTAACAAAAAAAAGATCACAGAACAAGACTTGATCACAATTAACACTTAACTGTATTATGATGGTGAGTGTTGCATAGTGGTATTGTAGATAAAGCAGAAAGATAGCAAGATTTTACTCTGCACAAACAGTTCCACTGAGACTACATGCTTGGTTAAAGAATGTAAACGTTTTCCCCACTGTAGCTCAACGTTGACCTTGATGCTCCATGCGGCGCATGACATGCTCCTTGCACATGACAGTGCAGTCTCCCCAGACAAGACTATGAAAGCAGTGTGTAAGGATCAATCAGAATTACACAGACACTCGCTGTGGAAAAAACAAACTGTGTATATCCGCTTAGAGAATTTAAACAAATATTACGCTCAGGACACACAGCCTAAAGAGGGAAGGAAAAATATAAAAATATGGAATTCTGTGTGTGTGTGTGTGTGTGTGTGTGTGTGTGTGTGTGTATGTGTGTGTGTGCCTCACAACATGAAGGTCCCGGGTTCGCCATTAATCTTTCTGTGCGGAGTTTGCATGTTCTGCTTGTGTTGGTACTTCGGTTTCCTCTCACAGTCCAAAAACATGCAGATTAAGACGATTGGTAATTCTAAACTGCCCATAGGAGTGAATGTGTGTGTGAATGGTTGTTTGTCTTTGTGTTGCCCTGACCTGTCCAGGGTGTACCCCCGCCTCTCGCTCTATGTACACTGGGATAGGCACCAGCAGACCCCCGTGACACCTAATTATGGAATAAGCAGGTAAGAAGATGAATGAATAAGTGTTATTTGTGTGTGCTTATACACTTTTAATACACTTTTAATAAAGAAGAAAATAAATAAAAAATTTACTTATATTAATGGATGTTTTTTCAAGGATCTTTCTGTGTGGAGTTTGCATGTTCTTTTATTTCATTTTAAAAAACATCATCAACTACACAAACAAGTATAACATGACAAAAAGCTGCTTTGAGGACCAAGCAGGTATATGCTGCCAGGTCTGGGTGGGGGTTTTAAATCTACAGTTTAAGTAATTTGTTCTAGTTAGAGGTTTAGTCATTAATGAAGGAAAGGCTGATGAGAGTGTGCTGTAGTTTAACATATAAAGCTAAATTTAAATATAAATGGATAAAAAAGACATCGATGTGTGATGAGTATAGATTACAGGATGTACTATTGGATGTGTTCATATTTAAAAATGCTTTCCATCTGTCGGGAGCCAGTACACTTCCTATTCATTTGGATTTGGATTTGTTAAAAATATGTGAATAATATACAAGTATCCGGTTACATCTGCTCTGTAAATGTGACCCTGTTCAGTCTATTGTTACCTGCAAATATTGCCTATTACATGTTCGAATTGAACTGATATGAAAAAAAAATTCTGTTTGTCTATATCACTTTCTCTGGCTTCCTTTTTCTGTTTCTATTTGCTTGCGGCTTGCTCTGCAATATCAAGTGTGAATTGCAGATCATAGTGTCACACAACCCAAACAAATGGATTTTTGAATAAGATTGGGTTAACACATACACACTCACACAGCGGTGGGATGAAAGAATCATTAAGCTGTACGACTAAACATTTTGCTTTCATAGTAACCTACAAAAACTTTGCAATGAATCTGTTAAAACTGCTAAGAAATCATCAAATGTATATAGTTATAATGTTCACTTATATAAAAGCATAATAGTAATAGCAGTAAATAAGATCTAGGACTTCGGAATCTTTATTGTTTCATTGTACAGGGAAACCGGTTTTCTTTACTGTGCACATGACAATAAACACTTTGAACTTGAACTTGAACTTTGAACTTGAAGGCCTAGGTACAAAATGTCCTGCACCCCACTGCTCAAAAGTAAAGCTGGACAGAGGTTCCCTAATCTGTGAAAAATATTGTGGAATATTGTTTTTATATAAATGTCATATTGTCTCTTGAAGACAATAACTAACTATATGAAAAACTATTTGGAATGCCATACATGTCTTTTTTGATGAATAAAGGAATATGAGAACAAATGTTGTTATCTTTTATAATTGTAATTTGGTTTGTCAGAGCTTCTGTGATGAAAACATGTATCATCATATATTATATAAATGAGTTAGACCATAGGTATAGGTCATAACCAAACCTAATAATACAGACGCACTCATGGATATCCATTATTCAACAAAATGACTGTAATTCAACCTGAAAAAAATCATTAAAGTGGAAAAGCAGAAGCCACATAAAGGGCAAATTAATGAATCTACAACAGATAAAGTTCATGCTGGCAATTAACGGCAAAGTGATGCAGATTACAGAAAAAGGTCATATATCAGGACTGTACAGCTGACAGTGAGAGCACTTCAAATTAACATACGCAGAGCATATACTCTCCCAGACCTGTGACATTATAAACACCAAATTTATTTCCACATTTGTTCATACACTCCGTCTGGAATCTTCATTTCACAGGCATCTAGAGAGCAGTGATGGGTACAGGAGGGGTACAGTCGCTAGTCCATCACATGGCCACACACACACACTCACTCCTATAAGCAATTTGAATCACCAATCAACTTTACATGTTTTTGGACTGTGGGAGCACATGCTGAAAGGCTCCTGCCCAGGAATCGAACCCGGACCTTCTTGCTGTGAGACAACAATGTTAACCACTAAGCCACCATGCTGTCCACTTCAGATTATATACATATTTTCCACTTTTTAAAATTATAAAGCACCAGATTATACATATACATAGTGTGATCTGTCTGAAATACCTGCATCCCAGACTTCGTAACCTGACATTATATCATGAGTACCTCTGGATACTCTAACTGTCCATAAAACTTCTAAATGCGTTTGACCATCCAGATTTTCTCAAGATATTTGATTGAGGTTGTGGTCTAAAAAAATTGCAATATTTAGTGGAATTGTATACAGGGGTGGTGTGGCGGCGTAATAGTTAGCACGATTGCCTCACAACAAGAAGGTCCCAGGTTCGATTCCCGCACCAGGAATCTTTCTGTGCGGAGTGTGCATGTTCTCCCCGCGCTTGCGTGGGTTTTCCCTGGGTACTCCGGTTTCCTCTACACAGTCCAAAAACATGCAGATTAAGTTAATTGGAAAGTCTAAATTGTCCATAGGCATGAATGTGTGTGTGAATCGTTGTTTGTCTATGTGTGCCCCTTTGATGGACTGGCGATAGGTCCTGGGTGTACAGATACTCAGAAAAACAAACATACAAGCTGCCAGGAATTCAGGAGAGAGATGTGCAGAAACACAAATGAATAAATCATATTAAAACAATCTGCCAATCAATCAGAAGCTACCGTATATACTTTTCTGCTCCATGGTGGACATGGTGTTTTAATATGTACGTATATGCTGCAGCATTACATTATCCCTTCCTTGAAGTTTTTCGCCACACAGAAAAGGGTTAACATTTCCTATATCTGGGGCAAAAGCTTCATGTACAAAGACTTGCAGGAAACTAATACTAAAACATGGTCTCCTAATACACAGTTCAATACTTAAACACACACAAAACACACAGTTTAAATAGAACCATCATCGTGTCACTTGCCATCACGTAGCCTCGTCCGATCTGTGCTGTTGCTAAGAACTTACGAATCATCGGTTCACCCAAACCACCTTGCCACAATATTTGATTTGTGCGTCACATATTATTTGTACATATATTGAATGGAGATGGTTTCTATTCACATATGTGAATTTTTCTTTAGATTCACCTTTATATATACATAACTGTGTGTTTCCTAATGTTCACACTACAATGTGAAAACTAGCTAAAAATGTATTTAAGGTATCTAGCAATGTCCCCACTTAAATCTGAAAACCAGTCAAAATCTGCTATTTAAATAAGGAACAATGATAAACACTCAATAAAACGCACATTTAGATTTGTAAATTAAGAGTCCCCAACTAAACAAGCCAGAACCAAAACTCCATTGGTGACAAAATGGAATGAGACCAGGTTCAGTCGGAGGGTCGTTTCTCCTTATGTCCAGATGGCCGTCTTGAAGGCAAGATTGTCGTGGTAAAACTGCCTCATTGCCTCTCAGTGTTAATCCGCCAACTGTCAATTGCGATTGTGAGCTTGGAATAACAAAGAAACAGATGTATGTTAGTGTATATGCCACTCGACTGCTATATATATATATATATATATAAATACAGGTGGTGTTTTCACTGTTTCGCTTGATCTGATTATTGCAGCCTAACAATCCTTTAACAGAATTGAGTAATGATAAAGTGTGTGTTATGTATATACATTGAAGAGCATTGAAGAGAAGCTGCCTCTAGAGCAGTGCTGGGTTAAATATTCCAGAAGTTGGGTGCTAGATAAGAAAATGATCAACTGCCTACAGCTGATTTTGTATTGCTAGATATTAGAAGATTGCAGACTATAGTAGGATAATAGGTCTCTCACGTACTGAGTTGGTAAGCCATTCAGGGCTTTATAAGTAATTAACAAGATTTTAAATTCTATTCTATATTTAATACGGAGCCAGTGCAATGTTGACACAACCGGGCTAATATGATAATTTTTCTGGTTCTGGTAAGAACTCTAGAGGTTTTAATCAAATAATAAATAGCCCCATTTTTAAAAATTGCTTTGTCATCCTGTTTTTATATCGGTTATGGATTCAGTTAGCTTTTCAAATTGATAAGCTTTACCTGGTTGTGAAGAGATATACAGCTGAGTGTCATCAGCATAGCAGTAAAAGTTATTACTTTCTAATAATGCTTTCTAATAATAGCTCTACATAATTAACATGTATAGTGTGAAAAGCAACGGCCCAAGAACTGAGGCTTGGGGTACACCGTGCTATATTATACCTCTTCATTTACTGAAAAGTAATGGCGGTTATATAAGAATAATATAAACCATGCTAATGCACTTCCACTGATGCCAACAAAGTTTTCTAATCTATTCAAAAGAATGTTTTGGTCGACAGTGTCAAAAGCAGTATGAAGGTCCAATAGCACTAATAAGCAGAGACAACCATTATCAGCTGATAGCAGTAGGTCATTTGTAATTCTAATTAAAGTAGTCTCAGTACTATGATAGGATCTAAATCCTGACTGGAATTATACATGCTCCCATAATATTACTAGGATAGCATTTCTTTCATCTGAAAAATATCGCCAAATCAGGAATGTGTGTTGCTAGACAACACTGAAATATTAATCCATGCCTTCATCACGTTTTTCAGCAATGAGAGTCCTTATTAGGACCAGGAAACACAAACACATCACTCCTATTCTATCCACTCTACATTGGCTCTCGATGACATTCCGTATAGATTTTAAAATATTACTATTGACCTATAAAGCGCTAAATGGTCTCGCACCTCAGTATCTTGGTGAACTGGTGGTGTCCTATGTTCTAACCCAAATAAGGATGGTTTCCCTTTTGAGGCTGGTTCCTCTAAAGGTTTCTTCCTAATCTCACACTAGGGAATTTTAGGTTCAACAATGGGGGTCTTTCTATGCAGAGTTTGCATGTTCTCCCTTGCGCTTCCGTGAGTTTCCTCCAGGTACTCCAGTTAAGACCCACACTCCAAAAACAAGTATATTAGGTTGTCTTGTGATTGTGTGTTGTGGGAGTGAGTTTGTGTGGTTTTTTGTCTATGTGTGGCTCTGCAATGGACTGGCACTGGGATAGTCTCCAGCAGACCCCTGTGACCCTGAATTAGGGAATATTATAGTGTGTTAAAAGATGAATGAATGAATGAATGAATGAATGAATTCATTTTGTGGTTTAGAGGATTTGATGAGTTTATGAAGCTCTTCCACTCCTATAGTGAATGTAATATAGACATTATTCAAGCTATTGCGTGCAAATGATTTGTATTAATGGTCATCAAACATGTGGGGCATCAGAAAGGAAACATGTTAAATATTTGAATCATTGGTTAGTTTATATTGTACAGGTGTGTGTCAACAATAAATGAGTTATACTACAATGTTGAATATTTTCTTTATGTACAGACAGATAGTCCTGAATTTATTTATTAGGTGTCACCCATAATTTGCTAAAATGAACTACTGATCATAAACTGTTACGGGATTACAGATACCAACAGGAGTCAGACCTTAGGGAACGCTCTTTTATTTATGGGTAAGTACAATCAAATTCATAACTAAACACAAAACTAAATAACTGCACATTTATTATAATTATAATTTTTTTCCTAAAAATGGAAAATAATAGTATTTAGAAGAAAACTAATAAATTCTATCTATTATTAAGAAAGGGACTTATTAAACAGTCGAGTGTTTATATTTATTACACAAAGGAGGAAAGAGAGGGGGCAAAGAAATACGATGAGGTAGCTTAGTGCTTATGGTGTTGCTGACCTGAACATGGGTGCAGTTCCCAGCACTGCCAAGTTGGCATTGTTGGGTGCCTAACTATTTGATTTGATTTAAAAATAAGAGATCAATGTAAGTCACTCTGGATAAAGACATCTGCCAAAAAAAAGCGACTCTATTTTTTAGACCGTCATACAACGGTGTTGAGTCCTGTAATAAGCATATTAAGCAGACTATAAAGCACTATACTTCATATAGTGCTAAGGAGTATTTTCAAGCTATCCATATACTGAACAGACACTAGCTATCTGTTCCCTATCCTGTATCTAGTGTGGCATTGTTATTAAAGGAGCCCCTAAGCTATCCACCAAGAAGTTAGAGTTAACATTGGCAATGGTGGGAAAAGCATGCATCTCGGCCTGCATAGAATGGACATACCAGCCTGAAGAACCAGTCTCTCAGGGTCAAGGAGATTGGCAATGGATACTGCTCACTATAATTAGTGTACCCCAAGAAAACTCCAGTTATGGAATAAGAAGTAAACACCGACTTGTTGTAAAAGTGTTAAGAGAGTTGTGGTAGTGTCTACGGTGGACATGGGCAAAGCGACAGACTGTTTCTCTTTGCATACATTTGTCTGGATTTACAATCCAGGCCTGACAACAATCCCAGGATATCTCGTTATCAACCAAATCATGTTTGTCATTTACACCTTTGTCCAATTTAGCATTGCCAATTCATTTACTAGAATGTAACCAACCATCAACTATGGCCCACGTAGCACATGGATAAGATTTGGTTAATGTATGGTATATAACTTGTCAGCTGTTGTGACACTGTTGGTATAATTATTTTGAGTTGTAACCTCTTGAGCCAGGTCTGTTTGTTAGTCATAAATCACAGTGATTTTTGTAACAAAAGCAGTAGCGGATTGCACATTTTAATCTTTCTGAATACTCTTCTTTCCCCTTTTTCAGATTCCACCAAACTGGTGTGTATCCACTAGAGATTTTTATTTTACTTTTATTTATTTTTTTACAATCAAAACCAATTTTAGTGACAGACTGTAAAAATGCCAGAACCCAACAGGTGGCTAATATAATCATTTCAATTTGGCAGGAGGCTTTTGCGAAGGTGGCTCACACAAGAAATTGCATTTACCCTTTTTTGTTCATCTGAGATTTGTGGTGTTTGCTGGGGTCTTAAAGGTTGAACATATTGTAGTGAAAAAGAGATAAATCATTTTAAATGCATGGAAATTACAGTGAAATGAAGGTGGTTTGCTTGGTCTTGTCTTGGTCTTGATTGGTGAGAGTTGATGAAAGATATAGTATAAGTATAACCAGGGAAGTGGTAGCTTCTGTTTGTCTCACTTTCTGGCTTTATACCAGAGAAGGTTGAAACTTCTGTGTCCAGTGTGAGCACTAAATTAATACAATCACAGACCTTTGGAGAAGGCCAGACCTCTTGCCTCATAATGGTTCAAGGCACATTGTATTGTGGGGTGGGAGTGTCCTCTAATGCTGTGGCTCTAGGGCAGGGGTGTCGAACTCCGTTCCTGGAGGGCCGGTGGCCTGCAGAGTTTCGCTCCAACCCTAATCAAACACACCTGAA
>JAOTRA010096465.1:0-11491 GCA_026260255.1 Pseudolaguvia tuberculata
CGTCAGGCTGAAAAAGGAGTCCTATCGAGCCTGGTTGGCTTGTGGAACCCCTGAAACAGCTGAAGGTTACTGGCAGGTCAAACAGACTGCAGCACGTGTGGTTGCAGAGGCAAAAACTCGGGTC
Source organism: Pseudolaguvia tuberculata (assembly GCA_026260255.1). Lineage (NCBI taxonomy): Eukaryota > Metazoa > Chordata > Actinopteri > Siluriformes > Sisoridae > Pseudolaguvia > Pseudolaguvia tuberculata. The sequence goes on from JAOTRA010096465.1 coordinate 125, forward strand.
TGGGAGGAGTTCGGTGAGGCCATGGAGAATGACTATCGATTGGCCACAAAAAGATCCTGGCAAACTGTCCGATGACTCAGGAGGGGAATTCGGTGCTCTGCCAACACTGTCTACACTGAGGTAGTCAAAAAGCTCCTAGGTGGCAAAGCACCAGGGGTGGATGAAGTCTGCCCAGAGTACCTCAAGTCTCTGGATTTTGTGGGGCTGTCTTGGCTGACATGCCTCTGCAGCATCATGTGCCAGCTGGACTGGCAGACTGGAATGGTGGTCCCTCTTTATAAGAAAGGGGACCGGAGGATGTGTTCCAACTACAGGGGGATCACACTCCTCAGCCTCCTTGGGAAAGTCTATGCCAGGGTACTGGAGAGGAGAATTCGTCCGATAGTCGAACCTCAGATTCAGGAGGAACAATGTGGTTTTCGTCCTGGCCATGGAACACTGGACCAGCTTTATACCCTTTTCAGGGTGCTGGAGGTTCATAGGAGTTTGCCCAACCGGTACACATGTGTTTTGTGGATCTGGAAAAGGCTTTCGACCGTGTCCCTCGTGGTGTCCTGTGGGAGGTGCTCTGGGAGTATGGAGTTTGGGGCTCTTTGTTCAGGAGAGGAGTGTGAAGCAGCCAGGATCAGAATTAGCACCTCCAAATCAGAGAGCATGGTTCCCTGTCAGAAAAGGATGGCTTGCCCACTTCAGGTTGGTGGTGTGAGCTTGCCTCAAGTGGATGAGTTTAATTATCTTGGGATCCTGTTTACGAGTGAGGGAAGAATGGAGCGAGAGATTGACAGGAGGATTTGTGCATCTTCTGCAGTAAAGCGGTCTATGTACCGATCAGTCGTGGTGAAGAAACAGCTGAGCTGCAAAGCAAAGCTCTCGATTTACCAGACAATCTATGCTCCTGCTCTCACCTATGGGTCTCACCAGCTTTGGGTCATGACCGAAAGGATAAGATCCCGGATACAGTTTCCTCCGCAGGGTGGCTGGCCGCTCTCTTAGAGATAGGGTGAGGAGCTCGGTCATCCGGGAGGAGCTCAGAGTAAAGCCACTGCTCCTCCGCATCGAGAGAAGCCAGCTGAGGTGGTTCAACCATCTGTCACAGATGCCTCCTGGACGCCTCCCAGGAGAGGTGTTTCGGGCGTGTCCCACTGGGAGGAGGCCTAGAGGAAGACCCAGGACTCGCTGGAGGGACTATGTCTCTCGGCTGGCATGGGAACACCTCGGTGTTCTCTTGGAAGAGCTGGAGGAAGTGTCTGGGGAGAGGGATGTCTGGGTATCCCTGCTTGGATGGCTGCCCCTGTGACCCGGTCCCGGATAAGCAGTTAGAAGATGTTATGTGATGTGAGAAGTTCGTGAAGTCCTCACTACTGTAGGCTGTAGCTGTGGAGATGTCAGTGGTGGTACGATTCATAGTAAATTTAGCTACAGTGTTAAATAGGAACCTGAGATTGTTTCTGTTATTTTTTATAAGGGAGAAGAGGTAGGCTGTTCTGCCCTTACTAAGAGCTTTTTTATAAGCCAAGAGGCTCTCCTTCCATGCTGTCTAAAATACTTACAATTCTGTCCGACACCATTTTTGCTCTATTTTTCTGGTGCTCTGTTTTAGAGACCATGTGTAATCATTAAACCATGGAGCCACCTTTTTACTAACTGTCTTTTAACTGGGGCTACGCTAAGTATAACGCTGAGTAGATTCTAGGTATTCCATTGCCTGGTGGAGTGCCATTAGTTCCGACGGTAATCCAATCTTGGTGGAAAAATCTTGGAGATGGTTAATAAAATTTTGGAGAGTCGTAGGTGTAAATGTACGTTTCATGTGGTAACGTGGGGCTACGTGTACATTCTAAGTAAAGGATATTTTAGACGAAACAAGACAGTGATAAGAGACTATTTCACACTGTGGGATTGTTTATACGTTCTCAACATTTATACCGTAGGATAACATCAAGTCTAATGTGTGACCTGCTTCAGGTGTGGGTCCTATAACAAACTGATTGACTAGAGTATAGATAAAAATGCCGTCCTTAGCAGGTCGCCTGTATTTTCGAAATGAATTTTAAAATCGTCAACAATTAGTGCTTCATCCACAGAGACCACCAGGTTTGATACGAAATGTGCAAATTCAGTATGAAGTATGGTCCTGGTGGTCTTTATTTATTGATTTAATTATTGGAATTGACTGACTCTTATTGGAATTGACTGACTCTGCTTATTTTTTGCCATTGCATATGTTACTTTACTATAAAGAATTTTAAATGTGTTAAAATTATATTCCTGTTTTTGTATGATTTTTAAAGTATTATTATAAATAACGGCTAAGCCTCCACCTCTACCAGTTAGATGAGGCTGATGTATGTAGCTTCATTTAATGCTACATACTCATTCTGCTTAGTCCATGTTTCTGTTAAACACAGGACATCAAACTTCTGATCTGTAATCATTTCATTAACAATAAGGGATTTAGACGCAATAGATCTAATATTTAATAATCCAAACTTCAGATCAGAGGAGCGGGCTGTATGATCATCAGGTTCCATATTTGATGTGACTATATTAATTAGATTATTAAGACACACTTTCTGATTATTTGTAAAAACATGTTTAGGTCAGGGAACAGACACAGCCTCAATATTAAATGTTCTAGGTGTTCTAGATGACAACTCTAAGAAGCAAGCAGATGGTCAGACTAACCTGAATACATTGAACTATGGCGACCTGGAGACCCTAATGGTCTGGCTAATTTGACGTGCCTGACCATTTTGATATGCAGTCTCCGATAAACAGAATAAGTTCCTTCATTATTCTCAGCGGGTACATCGCTGAGGAGAGCTGATTTATACAGCACGCGAGTCTCTGTGGTGCGCTCTGTTGACTTAGCCTTGGCTTTAGCTTTAGCCGCAGCTTTAGCTTTGGCTAAGCGACTATGCTGCCGGGACGTCACCATTTCGCCTTGCTGCAAAGGTTCTAGCGCCGGAGTCTGGGTGAGCCTATCTACGGAATCCAATCCACTGCACTACCCTTACACTCACTAACCTTCTGTGGAAGGACTGGATGTGCTCCTCTAATGATATGATCTTCTTCATCAGCTTGCTAACTAGCACACACCTGTCACATGTAAATAACTCGCTGCTGAAGACCGTTACAATCAACACACTGGACAAGATAGACTGTAGACATAGTTTACGTACCATATTGTTTAAGTTTGAAGAAAACTTTTTAACTTTTAGAGTTTTAAATTTGGCGCTGCTCTCGTGCTGCTGATCGCTCTTGTTAACATTATTATTTACACACCAAACTATTTAACAAATCTAATCTATTGTTAGCTGCACATTGATGCTACGCATTAACTTCCTATTAGCACAGTCTCATAGCTTTATTGACTGAAGGAACTTTAATAGGAATGTGGGTTCATCCCAATTTGGAACCCTGAAATTAGAGGATCTATAATTGGAAACATTGTAATGATTGTGACTGTATACAGTGGGGAGATATTGATAAAATATTTTTATGTAATTGAAACTGTGAAATAATATCCATATCGGTGGTTTATGGACAGGAAACTGAACTAAAGTACTGGGAAGCCGTTTGAGTGCAACACTTACTGTCTGAACTGCCCCACACACAGTTGCCTTTCCAGAATGTTCAGTATCACCGATGTTCTACAAAAAACTCGTCGTTACCGAAGAGCAATACAGAAACTGTGCTCTGTGCTAAGCGCCGCTCCAAGATGTGTCCTGGATGTGTCGATAGAAATGACTTTAAAAGATCCTTAAATAAATGAATAAATCTCTGGAAAACTGGTAACGAAATTCCAGTAAATATTCATTCGGATAAGAAAACACATTGATACGTTGTGGAAAAGACTAATGTAACATATATAATAATATAGTATAATTTGTGCTTCTTCGTCCACTAAATCATCTTCAAACGGACACGCATTGATCAGTCACCTCTCTGAGACCGACTAATCCTGAACTAAACCAGCTCCGGAGCAGGTTATGTTCAGAGCATAAGTTGCCATGGCAACTTAACCCATCCTGAAACATACCTCCATTTATAAAACTGACAGCTGAGGTTATCAGCTTCCTTACTCTCAAACTTACCCAGGTAAGTCACATAACCTGCTTTCTGGAATACCCCTCTGGTCTCTAAATACCTTTAAACTATTTCACACAAACACAAAAACAACAATCTTGCTTTCAGTTGTTTATGGTTGTTACACTGTTTGTGATACACTGTATCTGTATCAGAAGTGAAATGTTCTAGGATATAATTTTAAGCACGTTTTGTTTGTCGCTTTGGTCAAGAGCATCTGCTAAATGCCTAACTGTAACTGTAACTTATAAAACCAAGAACATTTTAGCTTTAATTCTAAGCGGTTTGTGTGGAGGCACCAGGCACTGCTTATCACCTGTCCAATACAGTCCAAACAGTGAAGCATAAGGGTGGCAACATCATGCTGTGGCAGTAGACAAGATGAAAGATGAATGCGGCCAAATGCTGGACAAAAACCTCCTCCAGAGTGCTCAGGAACTCAGACTGGTTTACGTTCTAACAAGATAATGACTCTAAGCACACAGCTAAAATAACGAAGGAGTGGCTTCACAACAACTCCTTGACTGTTCTTGAATGGCCCAGCCAAAGCCCTGACTGGAGAGGATCTGCAAGGAGGAATGGCAGAGGATCCCTAAATCCAGATGTGAAAAACTTGTTGCATCTTTCCCAAAAAGTTTTATGGCTGTATTAGATCACGTGAAGTGATAAGTGAGCTTATACAAAATACTGAGCAAAAGGTCTGAATACTTGGGACCATGTGATGTTTTAGTTTTTCTTTTTCAATATATCAGCAAAACTGCCAGTACAAGTCAAATTTGAAGTTTGCTCGAGAGCATTCAGTTGATCCAGAAGAAGATTGGGAAAATGTCATATGGCCAAATGAAACCAAAATAGAACTTTTTGTTAAAAACTGGTCGTGTTTGGAGGAGAAAGAATGATGAGTTGCATCCAAAGAAACATAATGCTTGGAGCTGTTTCTCTGCAAAGGTACTAGGCTGACTGAACCATGTAAAGGAAAGAATGAATGGGGCCATGTTTCAGCAGATTTTGAGTTAAAACCTCCTTCCATCAGCAAGGGTATTGAAGATGAAACATAGCTGGGACTTTCAGAATGACAATTATCCCAAACTAATGGGTAATTAAGTAGGTCAGTAAGAAGCATTTCAAGGTCATGGAATGACCTAGCCAGTCTCCAGATTGCAAGTCCATAGAAAATCTTTTTAGGGAGTTGAAATTCTGTGTTGCTTATCGACAGCTCCAAAACATCACTGCTCTAGAAGAGGTGGAGGAATGGGCCAAAATACCAAAGGAATGCCGAAAGGAGAAGTCGTCGTCTTTTCATAGTTGGTTTACCTATAATGAATATTACAGGCCTCTCTTTTTCACTTTATAATAAATACATAAGTACAAATTTTGGATAAATAAACTGATGCCTCACACACTTTCCAGCTCTTTTTTGCTCTTTCTTGGCAATGTTTAAGAAAAACAACAAGCCCAAAATCATTATCTGCGGTATGCTTATTGATTGGATATATTTTGCACATGGTTTTTGGCCCAAAGAGTTTCAATACGGTATCTCATTCCTTCAATAGATATCCACTCCACACATAACACAAAATATCATGCTGAAAATGTAGAAATTCTAAATACTTGTATTATTTCTTCTGGGGCTTTAGTATTCCAAACATATATTGCTGCATTTTTTCAGAAAAATACTGAACCAAACCACAATACAATGCTATGCAAAGTACATACAACAAAAAAACCCTGTCACGCCCTCCTCTGTGATGAGCGTTTCCGGCGCGCTGCTGAGTCTCGTCATGCGTTGATTTTGCACGCTTTATAAGCCAGCAGTTTTTCTCCTAGGGGTGTTGGATCATTTCGCCTTTTTCCCTTCTTCCCCCAGTTTTGTTTTGTTCATGTCTGGCTCAAAGTTTAGAGTTTTTTTATCTCGTCTGATCTCGTAAGTTTTGGGTCTCGTCTGTCAAGTCAAGTAGGTTTTTGATCTCATCTAGATAAGCCTGTTTTTTGGAAACTAAATCTCGATCATGGCTTTTTTTTACTTTTTATTTTTATTAAGAATAAAATGGACTATTTAAATACTAGGTTTGGGTACGTTCCTTATCCCCGATCCTGCTCCTCGCTCCCTTTCTGACAAACCCCCCAAAAAAACTGTTTTAGCATCAGTGGGCAAAGGATATAAGATCAGAGAGACTGCATTCATATATATAGACCATATATTTCATATATAATCCAAAAAATCTTGAACACTATATATTAGGGTTAGGGAACCTTTTTGACTCAGAGAGCCATATGTTTGTAAATTTATTTCAGTGAGAGCCATATAATATATCTTAGACTAATTGAAAAGGGGGCGTTTACCTGTTTACCCAGCAATTGTAACGGCTCCGTAAGCACAGTGAAAAGAGCTGGATCCATGATGCAGTGAAGGATGCGATTTTAAAAAAGTGAGGGTGCAGAATATATATACAGTGAAACACGTAACAAAAACAAACAAAACACCGGAACACGATGCAGGCGAGTAAACACGAGAATATATACACAAAAACAAAAATCTAAGTTTAAAAAGCTGTACAAAGTCCAAGTAGTCCAAAACCATAAACATCAGAAGGTACGCCGCACATAAACAATTACCCACACCTGCGCTTGCTGTCACGTGCCCTTAAATAATACATCATCGCCCTGACAATGTAGTTGCCAGGATGACGACGCCAAACATGTCCATACAGAAATGACAGCTAGCGCAGTGTGGGGGCGGGGCTTCGTCAACCTGTTGTCATATGAGGGGCGGGGCCCCGGTCGTATACTTACAGTACCCACCCTCTAAAGGACGCCTCCTGGCGTCCAGAAAAGAAACAACAATGGGGGTCAAGGGCCCTGCACCATCCAAAAATATAAGGCCATGTGGTCGGGACGAGGCTTCCAACCCACCATAAGACTAATTCGTGGCTCTACCCTCTCGCCCCCGGCAACTCAGGTAGGGACGAAGGAATATCAGAGGGACCCGAGGGGGCCTGTGGAAACTAAGAGAGACCCAAGGGGGCCCGTGGAAACTCAGAGAGACCAGAGGGGGCCCGAGGACACTCAGTAATGGTCGAAGAGGCCCGAAAAAGCTCAGTAAAGGCCGAAGAGGCCAGAGAAAGCTCAGTAATGGCCGAAGAGGCCAGATAAAGCTCAGTAATGGCCAAAGAGGCCCGAGAAAGCTCAGTAGTGGCCGAAGAGGCCAGATAAAGCTCAGTAGTGGCCGAAGAGGCACGAGAAAGCTCAGTAGTGGCCGATGAGGCCCGAGAAAGCTCAGTAGTGGCCGTAGGGGCCCTAGAAAGCTAAGTAGTGGCTTAAGAGGCCCTAGAAAGTTTAGCAGTGGCCGAAGAGGCCCTAGAAAGCTCAGCAGTGGCCGAAGAGGCCCTAGAAAGCTCAGCAAGGGCCGAAGAGGCCTCAGGAAACTCAATAAGGGCCAAAGAGGCCTCAGGAAACTCAGTAAAGGCCAAAAAGGCCTCAGGAAACTCAGTAAAGGCCAAAGAGGCCTCAGGAAACTCAGTAAAGACCAAAGAGGCCTTAGGAAACTCAGTAAAGGCCAAAGAGGCCTCAGGAAAATCAGTAAAGGCCAAAGAGGCCTCAGGAAACTCAGTAAAGGCCAAAGAGGCCTCAGGAAACTCAGTAAAGGCCAAAAAGGCCTCAGGAAACTCAGTAAAGGCCAAAGATGCCTAAGGAAACTTAGTAAGGACCAAAGAGGCCCGAGGAACCTCAGAGGGACCCGCAGGGGCCCGAGGAACCTCAGAGGGACCTGAAGGGGCCCAAGGAACCTCAGTGTAGGCCGAAGAGGCCCGGGGAAACTCAGTGTAGGCCGAAGGGACCTAGGGAAACTCAGCAAAGGCCGTAGGGGCCTCGGGGAAATCAGCAAAGGCCGCAGGTGCCTCAGGGAAGTCAGCAAAGGCCAAAGGGGCCTCGGGAAAATTAGCACAGGCCGTAGGGGCCACGGGAAAATCAGCAAAGACCGCAGGGCCTCGAAAAAATCAGCAAAAGCCGAAGGGGCCTCGAGAAAATCAGCAAAGGCCGAAGGGGCCTCAGGGAAATCAGCAAAGGCCGGAGGGGCCTCAGGAAAATCAGCAAAGGCCGAAGGGGCCCGAGAGAGCTCAGAAAAGGCCGATGGGGCTCGAGAGAGCTCCGAAAAGGCCGAAGGGGCCTGAGAGAGCTCAGAAGAGGCCGAAAGGGCCTGAGAGAGCTCAGAAAAGGCAGAAGGGGCCAGAGAGAGCTCAGAAAAGGCCAAAGGGGCCCGAGAGAGAGCTCAGAAAAGGCCGAAGGGGCCCGAGAGAGCTCAGTAAGGATCAAACGGACCCGAGGGGATTCAGTTAGGGCCAAAGGATCCCAGAGGAGCCCCGAAGGGACAGATGGGGACCCCGAAGGGACAGAGGGGGACCCTGGGGGTTCGGCTGGAACCGAGGTAGACTTGAGAGGGCCCGGCAGATCCGAAGGGGACACTGAGGGATCCAAAGGGGACACTGAGGGATCCGAAGGGGACACTGATGGATCCGAAGGGACCAAAGGGAACTCAGAGGGATCAAAGGGACCAAAGGGAACTCAGATTGGACCGAAGGGACCACTGAGGGGACCAAAGGGAACACAGAGGGGACCAAAGGGACTACTGAGGGAACTCAGAGGGGACCGAAGGAACCAAAGGGAACTCAGAGGGGACCAAAGGGACCACTGAGGGGACCAAGGAGACTACAGGGGATTCTGGAGGGACGGCGAGGGACCCTGGGGGACAGAGAGAGACACAACAGGAGACACAAAAGACACAGTCAAAAGCTTGTGAGATGAAGACGGCGAAGACACTGGCGAAGACACTGGCGAAGACACTGGCGTGGGCGCTGTCAAGAACTCTGATGCTGACGCTGTCGAGAGCTCAGATGCAGACGCTGTTGAGAGCTCAGATGTAGACGCTGTCGAGAGCTCAGACGCAGCTCCGATACACACACAGAGGGCTCCGATGCACACACACAGGGCTCCGTAGGCCCAGAAAAAGTCTCAGAAACCCAGTGAAACCAGTGCTCAATATCCACCTCCTGTTGCCCGTATAACTCCCACACCGTCGCTAATGCCAGTAACGCCTTGTCGCACAGTAACAGCAAAAACTCACATTTGGTTTGTGCCAAGGAGAACAGCCGAGCGTGCGAAAAATAACAGCGACACTGAGCAACAAATGGCAGACAACACTCAGGCTTGCAATTGAATTTATTCGGGGGCCTCCGGCGCTTACCCGTAGTCGCTAGCACTCGTGCTAGGAGATTATCCGGTCCAGCTAGCGATTGGACGGCCAGAGTGTGTATCCGGATAGCGACGACTAGCAGATTAGAATCAGCAGCATTGAATGCTAACGCTAGCGATGCTAGACGCGCCAACAGAAAGTCTGGGCTAAACGGCTTAATGAAAGTGTCCAGTACCGTATTCCTTCCCGCTGGATCCTTACACGGTGGGTAATTCTGTAACGGCTCCGTAAGCACAGTGAAAAGAGCTGGATCCATGATGCAGTGAAGGATGCGATTTTAATAAAATGAGGGTAAAGAATATATATACAGTGAAACACGTAACGAAAACAAACAAAACACCGGAACATGACGCAGACGAACAAACACGAGAATATATACACAAAAACAATAATCTAAGTTCAAAAAGCTGTACAAAGTCCAAGTAATCCAAAACCGTAAACATCAGAAGGAACGCAGCACATAAACAATTACCCACACCTGCGCTTGCTGTCACGTGCCCTTAAATAATACGTCATCGCCCTGACAACGTAGTTGCCAGGACGACGACGCCAAACATGTCCATACAGAAATGACAGCTAGCGCATTGTGGGGGCGGGGCTTCGTCAGCCTGTTGTCATATGAGGGGTGGGGCCCCGTTCAAATCCTTACAGCAATGGCCAACGTAGGCTATTATCATCCAATTAAAATAATGTACATGTAACGGATTAACTGAGATCTTGACTCCCAGACTGAACACAAAATGAAACCAAAACAGGGAAACTTAAATCAAACTTACTCAGGTGTAAAGGGGCAAAATACGGGGTTACTCAGGAGCGAAGGGACAAATAGCAAGAAAAAACAAACATTATCAACAGCACTTCCTGATCGTTAATTATCCTTAATGATATGCGATCCTTAATAACACTGACGCGTCGCCTTAAATAATGCGTCATCGCCCTGGCAACCAAATCCTAAACAAGGGGAGCGAACTGCTGCCCCAAACAAGACATGAGCAGTGAATAAATCGATGGATGGATTAAAACAAGTGATAATATTTTATGTTTTATCATAAAAGTCGAAATCTGCGAGCAATCATCAAAAGAGCCACAGCTGGCTCGTGAGCCATAGGTTCCCGACCCCTGCTATATATGATATGAAGTTTCAAATTTCAATATTTTATTCAGATAATTTTGAAATGTCATGCTAAAAATTGGCTCATTTTGGATTTCATGAGAGCCACACATTCCAACTTGAATGTACACATAATCAGCTGGAGAACAATTTGCAACCCCAATTTCCCCAATGCTGCTGCAAAAATATCAGAAAGGAGTTTCTCAGAGAAAAATTATAAAGAGTTTGAAGTTGTCATTATCTACAGTGCATAATATTATACAAAGATTCAGAGAATCTAAAACAATCTCTGTGCATAACGGTCAAGGGCGGAAGACCATACTGGATGCTCGTGATCTTCGGGTCTAGCCAGCACTGCACATACAGGAATGCTATTGTAATGGAAATCACAACATGGGCTTAGTAATACTTCAAGAAACATTGTCGGTGAACACAAACTATAGGTCAAAAAAGAAGCCATATCTAAAGATGATCCAGAAGAGCAGATGTTTTCACTGGGCCAAAACTCATTTAAAATGGGCTGTGGCAAAGTGGAAAATCAAATTTTAAGAAGATTTAAGCCTGTCTCTCTGATGGTATGGGGTTGTATGAGTGTGTGTTTTTATTTGCAGCTTACACTGGAAAGGCACTATCAATGCTAAAAAGGTTCTAAAACAACATATGCTCCCATCTAGACGTCATCTCTTTCAGGGAAGACTGACAATGCCAGGCCACATACTGCATCAATTACAACATCATGGTTGTGTAGGAGAAGGATCCGGGTACTGAAATGGCCAGCCTGCAGCCCAGATCTTTCACCTGTAGAAAATATTTGGCACATGACAAGGAGGAAGATGTGACTAAGAAGACCTAAGACAGCCTGTATTAGAGATGAATGGGACAACTTTCTTATTCCTAAACTTGAGCAAATTGTATATAT
>JAOTRA010096505.1:0-11489 GCA_026260255.1 Pseudolaguvia tuberculata
GTCCACGAGGGCAGAAAGAATACCAGTTAATTCAATATCCGGAAAACTCACTTGCACAGAGAAACTGGCATTCATATGAACTTACTTTACGGCCGGTCTTGTTGGTCAGAGAGGGGCAAAGAGCACAAAGATGACCGTGTTGCCCACAATATAAACACAGCCCCAGTTGTTTGCGGCGCCTTTTTTAGGCAGCGGTAAGCTTATAGGCTCTGATTTGCATTGGCTCGCCCTCGGTTCTATTACAGGGCTGAATGGGCATAGCGGGAGCTGACACCTCAGCCGGCCTCACTGGATGGTTGCGCAAGAGGTTGTCCACTCGAATCGCTCGCTGGATGAATTCTGAATACGAGTCGGACTCGCCGTGGCACACCATCTCTGCCTGTAATTCTGGTCTGAGCCCCTCCTTAAATAGGGCTTTCAAAGCCACATCGTTCATGCCACTCTGTGCTCCTAAAGTGCGAAAGGCGATGGCGTATTCTGCGGCAGATTGTGAATTTTGCTTTAAACGATATAGGCGGGTAGCGACATCAAGCCCGCCAGCTGGGTGCTCAAAAACTTCCCGCAGCTGAGAGATAAAGCACTCACTTGAAGCTTGGATGCGTTCATCTGCCTCTTATACGGCAGTTGCCCACTCCAGCGCACGATCTGCGAGCAGAGAAATGAGAAAGTCGCATTTCTTCTCCTCAGATGGAAAGCGAGCTGACTGTTCCAAAAAATACATGCCGCACTGATGCACGAACCCCCGGCACTGATTGGGACCGCCGCTGAATTTATTTGGTAGAGAAGTTGGGGTGGCATAAAGGGGAGCGACTTGAGGGGGTTGCTGTTGGGCAGAAGCGGATAAGGTGAGTGCAGGAACCTGCTCCTGAAGTCCATGGATGATTTGTGCTTGGGAGTTCAATGCCGCTAATAAATCCTCCAGGGTCCTGATCTCTGCTGGATTCGCATTTGGCGAAGTATTCTGTGACGAACGAGCTGTAGGCAATGAAGAATCCATGATGCAGTAGAAAAACAGGCGTTTATTAGGAAAAGGGAAGAGTAAGGCAAACAGTCCAAAAGGGATAATCCAAAGAGTGGTCAATTAGCAGAAAAGGGTCACATATCCAAAAGTCATAAATATCAAGAACATAAACGCTTAGCAAGGCCTAGGGCAACAATACTTTGCTATGAGCCTTTGAAGGCCACCTGCTTATATAGGCGGACCACGCCCAAAATGGCCGCCATCGGGATTGAACTCTAGAAATCGGGTGAGGGCGCCCTCTGCAGGCGGTCCTCCAAAGGCACAGTCCTTACAGTGACTGAGCATTTTAGAGTCAAGAAACAACCTAATGTACCGGTTTTTGGAGATGTATGGAAGCAAACCACTAAAAAGTACTATGAAAATAAACACGCAAGTGTGCAGAGAACATGCAAACTCCACACAGAAAAACCCCTTGACAGGGAGCAAAACCCATGACCTTCTTCCTGTGAGGTGACCATACTAAAAATTTCCAGAAGACGTCTGCACCTAAAACAAAGTTACACACAAATAGGGCTGATAACTAAATCCATTTATACCATACTGTACCATTTTATTGTACTTTGTGCATGTCGGTCCAGAGGGTGCAAGGCTAGAGACAAACAACATAAACAGCTGAGTATGGTAGTCAAACAAATCTTTAAATTAGAGAATGAAAATATCCATGAGTTAATTTTTTGTATCAGGCACCGTGTAGAAAAAATGAGGAGTGGAAACAAGCCTTAAAACTGAGAATGCATAAAGGTTGTAAACAGGAAGCTATAATAGCACAAGTTAACAAGGTAAAGCATTAAATCGTATTAGTCCAGTATGTGATTTTGCAAAAATATATTTTAAATTCATTTGACAATGATGTATGTGTGATACACAATAAAATTTCTGTTTGGGGCAAGTGTAAGTTACATTAGTTAGTTAAAGAAGATCAAGAAAGCTGATATTGAACTGTCCATAATAATTTGAGACAAAAACAGTGCTTTCAGCATATAAGGAAGAATTCAATCCTAGATAAAATGACCCTAATCAATGGACATCTAAATTTGAACGTCAAACTAGTCAAAGAACAGAAACTCTACTATTAAGCGAGGTTGAGGAAGACACGTTTATTTTACAGGACATCATAATAGCAAGAATAAGAACAATAGCAAGACACACTGAAATAGCAAGATCTGTCCCAAACAAAAACTAAGAATGTAAAATTTTGGGTTATAGTATAAGGCAGTTTGTTTACCAAAAGGCTAGAACAGTATAATAATGAGTGTTTGCAGGCAACAGAGAAGCATGGTAGTGGTTTTATGCTTTATTTCTGATGGTGCTCAATGAGAAACACTGGTAAACATTGATTTAATTATGCAACTATATTTGACAAGCTGATAATGTTTAAGAATTCAGTTCAGCTTACCTCCCCTTAGTGGGCTCGGGTTTAAAAATTGTGGTTAAAGAAGCACTACAATAGATTAATACCCAAGAAATATTCTGGATTTTAGCTGTTACTCCATACATCCAAAAATGATGGTGTACTTTCATGCTTATCAATAACCAAATTAAGCTTGAGCACTTTTTTAATGAGTGATCTAAAGAACACTGAAGATTCTTCTACATGATCATCCTTGCTAACACAGAGGATCATTCTAAGGATGGTTCTTGTTCAGTGTGGCCTATCTTTCACACCTGGCTGCGGCTTTGGCTCCTCTGAGACTTTAGGATGACTGGACTCATTTTCAACTAAGTATTTTGGTATCATGATGTTGTCCTTGATCATCTATGAAGATTGAGTTTGAGACTCAATACAATGCAATACAATGTCAGGCTGTTTTAAAAACTCTTAGGGCTTATGGCAGCTGCAGTTATGGTAATTCCACTAACCATTCTGCCCATGAATTCATTTCAGTGGCATCTAAAGGCTATGGGATCAAAATGAATCACATTTATCATGATCCAGCTTGTGGCCAGATATTTACACCACACACCAAAATTATTTAGATGTTTGCAAACAAATCTATTGCTAATATAAAGTTAAGCATGTGAAATTATCCATGTTTCATACAGTTTGTGAGGGATTTATCTATAAATGTTTAGTAAATTCTGTGAAGTCACCAAATTATAATCAATAAAAAAAATATAGAAATTAAAACTACTAGAATGACAAAAATGTTGTATGTTCTTTGTTTATTTTTCAAACTGAACTTTCACATTTGCTAGTCTATCATGACTAATAAGGATCTATATCGTATCAGAAGCATTGTACCTCAAAGCCAAGTACTCTCTCAGGTCCGGGCTGTACTGCTTCCCAACTGACTTCGATGACCAAGGCAGAGATGCTTCTAACCGCAACTTTCTTAAGAGCTATGCTTGGCACTGAAAAGCAAGTGGAAAGACCAGAAATGTTTTTGTTGTATTATTACTTCACACACAGAATTATATTAAATGACTGAGAATAACCCACTGACACACATGATAGAATAGCCCACTTAATTTTAATGGAATCTGTGACTGGCAGGGAGGAAGACATCTGCTGGGCAAATTCAATTAACACTGTAGCTTACAGACACGCCCGTAAATGTCAGGCAGGATTTGGCATAATCTACTGACACAATAACTGTTATCAGGTTGACTCCCTTACTGCAGAAGTGTATGTGAGGAGGAGCTGTCTTAATCAGCTTAATTCATCATTATTATTCAACATCATGTCTGTGTGCAAGGCAAAGAGTTGGTACTGGGCATGTTCAGGACGTAAGGAGAAAGAAGGCATAAAATGTTAAGACAAAATTTTTTGTTTTTTTACAGTGTACCCAGATACCATCATGTTCCAGAACAACAATGAACAAAAAATGCTTTGTATGACTAATGAAGTATTATGCTAACCTTCCTCGGCTGAGAACACTATGACAATAGAGCTGAAAGGTCCTTCCCCACGGTTATTAAAAGCTCCCACTTTGACATCAAAAGGTGAAAAAGGTGATATAGTTTCATTTCGGAAAACATAGCGGGCCAAAGCAGGCGAGGAGATTACTGCCCGGGTCCAGGTGACTGTGCCCGTTGGTCGAAAGGCAATGATGTAACCAAACCCTTCTCCATTCTGTAACTCTTCTGGAATTGGCTGGGGGTAAAACATAAGACTGTAGTGATATTAAAACATATTGGGAACAACACATCGCCCACCTCACTGTGAGATAACATACGTTGGTATATCTTTTGTTCAACAGACATTTTTAAAAATCCAAATTGGGATAAATGTGGCTAATGTTCTTGCCCTATTATATTCTAAATCTGGCTTTTTTAAGTTTGAAACTGAGGAAAAAGTGAAAGAGAAAAAACCCTAAAATGATTGAAATGGCACCAAATTCAGTAATAATTTAATCCATTATCCAATTTAATCCAAGTTTGTAATTTTTATTAATTAAATTAGCCCTGTGTCATAGGACACTTTCAAATCTGGTACTTTGAAATGGTACTTTCATTTGTATATCAGGACATCAGCAGACTGACAACCATTTATATGAGCCAAAAGAAGGGGCTCTTTGGTTGAATGCCATTTTTAGAGAGGGATATGAAGCTGAAAAACCTGCAGCTGGGAGAGTGAGAAGGGTTTCAAATACACCAGAGCTCACAAAACGTAAAGTCCATTTAATTCCAACATTTAAGCAAGAAGACCTAGAATACCTGTTTGCAGATAGGAGACAAATAAATCTGATTAACTACTTACCTCCCATGTTATCACTAATTCTGACTTGGTGCCTCCCCCACCCCCTACATCAGTAGGAGCTGTATCAGGAACTGCAGATAGATAGATATATAGTTAGATATAATTTTATGCTCCTGCAGACATTTTCTCAGTGTATAGGAAAAATGTAAACTTACATACATAAACTAAATATTCATTCAAGTACAAACTCGATTCCAAAAAAAAGGGACACTGTACAAATTTTGAATAAAAACAGAATGCATTGAAGTGCAAGTTTCAAATTTCAATATTTTATTCAGAATGAAAAATAGATATCATATCAAATGTTGAAAGTGAGACATTTTGAAATGCCATGCCAAATATTAGATCATTTGGAATTTCATGAGAACTACACATGCCAAAAAAGTTGGGACAGGTAGCAATAAGAGGCCAGAAAACTTAATAATAACTTGTGTACATATAAATGTACACACAAAAATCAACTACAACTTATTAGGTCAATTAGCAATATGATTGGGTATAAAAAGAGCCTCTCAGAGTGGCAGTGTCTCTCATACATAAACATGGTCCAGGCCTTTTATCTGTGCCAAGGCTCTTTTAAGATGGACTATGGCAAAGAGGAAAACTGTTCTGTGGTCAGACAAATCAAATTTTTTGGCAAACTGGGACACCATGTCATCCGGACTAAAGTGGACAAGGACAACCCAAGTCATATATATGTGTGTGTATATATACACACATATATACATACATATACATGTATATATATGTATAAGCCAAGAATGGGACAACATTCTTATTCCTAAACTTGAGCAAATTGTCTCCTCTCTCCTCAGACTGTTATAAAAAGAGGTGATTCCACACAGTGGTAAACATAGGTTTGTTTTTGAGATGTGATTATGCCATGAAATCTAAAAATCAACTTATTTTTCTTAAATTTTTCCCTTTGATAATGATAAGTTTAAACATTAGGTATGTCATTCATGTTGTATTCCAAAGTAAATATTGCATTCTGCAACCATTGCAATCATTGCATTCTGTTTTTATTCACAATTTGTACAGTGTCGCAACTTTATAGGAATTGGATTTGTAAATTAGCTAATGAACTCGAAGAATTATTATTAACGGAATAATTTATATTCACAAAATCTTTTAAGGCTCGTGGAGCTTTACTGAATCCCAGCGCACATATGGCAAGAAGCAGGGGTTACACCCTTAACAGGTCGCCATTCCATCACAGGGCACACATAGACGAGCAACCACTCACAAACATTCACATATATGGGCAATTTAGAATCACCTAATGTACATGTGGGAGTACCCGGAGGAAACCCACGCAAGTGCAGGGAGAACATGCAAACTCTGCACAGAAAGAACTCAGGAATTGAACCTGGGACCACTTTCTTGTGAGGCGACCATGCTAACTACAACTCCATACATCTCACTCGGAGGCGCATGGGACTGAGAAGTTTCATTGGGACTAGACGCAATCTTTGGACAGCCGCCGATCCGCCACCCGTGGAGGCTGATATGAATAGTATACATACTATTAAATATTTCTTTATTTTGGTTTGTAATTTAGTCACTGCCTTTATGTAGTAATAGATAATTTTGTAGTTATTCAAATTCATATTTTGGGATGGTCTCACTATCAATATTTTAAAATTAGATTTGATGTAAGACAATTGTGTGGAAATGTATGTGTACAAAAATCTTACTAGCATCTTCAGTTCTGGTTTTGGCAGAAGGAAGGCTTGGTTCTCCCATTCCCACACTATTGCTGGCCACCACCCTAAATTCGTACTCTACCCAAGCATTCAGATCCACCACTGTAGCAGTCAGCATGATGCCATGGATGACCTCCGGAACTGAGTGATAAAAGAATGATAACAGGCACTTTATAATAGTTATGTAACCACCTATCAAATTTAAATTCTCAGCATCAAGCTAATGCATTGTTGCATCTTGTATTTTGCTTTGTTTTTGGTTTTATTTAATTATTTATTATTTTTATATAATTTATTATTTTTTTAATATAATTTATTATTAGTTTTTAATTTACAGATGCAGGTAAATTTCAGATAAACACTTTAAATTAATAATTAATATTAATTAATGACTAAATGTGTTATAAGCAAACCAGATTCAACAGCAGCAGTTAAAAGACCTCTGAGAGTGATCAAGCTGACAAATAATGATAAGGGGTAATCTAAAAGAAGAGTTAAATAGGCCAAGCAGAAGTCGAATCAGAATAAAAAATAACAGGCAGACAACTTAACCTTATTTAGATAGGGAATGCTCAGTATGAGCAGTGCAAACATATTTCACAATGAATTAGTGAAACTGGCTTGCATAAAACTAGCCATAGGAAGTGTGAAGAAAGTCTTGAGAGGCATGAAAGTCTTCAGTGAGAGGCCTAGTTGTCACAGGCATCAACCAAGCATCATTCCTCAGGAGAGGTGCTCGTCATTATAATAAGAATATCTTTAAAAAGTTTATTTATTTTACTAATTCTTTTATGATGATTATAACTAACAACTCCATGGAAAACTCCAAATTCAGTAACACAGAATTAGAATAGAACTTATAACCAATACAAAGAAAGGATATTTAGAAATCTTGGCCATCTAAAAAGTATGAACATGAAAAGTATGTACTCAATACTGCTTTTGCCTGGATTAATGCAGCAATGAGATGTCGAATGGTGTCAGTCAGTCTGTGAAACTGCTCAGGTGTTGTAAGAGTCTATGTTGCTCTGATAGTGGCCTTCAGGTCTTTAACATTGTTGGGTCTGGCATACTGAATCTTCCACTTCATAATAAGGTCAGGCAAGTTTGCTGGCCAATTAAGAAAAGGGAAACCATGGTCCAGTTACTGGTAGATTAGGCACTGTGTGCAGGTGCCAAATCCTGAAAATTAAATCTGCATCTCCATGAAGTTGGTTAGCAGCAGGAAGCCCAAACCATTACTGACTGTGGAAACCTTATACTGTACCCCAAGCAACATGGATTATGTACCTCTCCTCTTTTGCAGACTCTGGGACCTTGATTTCCAAAGTAAATGCCAAATTAACTTTTATCAGAGAACATACCTTTGTGTTGATGCTGTCTGTTGTTCAAGAGTGGCTTGACACAAGGAATTTCCTGCATATGTCTGTGCATAGTTGTTCTTGAAGCACTGACTCCAGCTGCAGTCCACTGTGTGAATCTACCCCACATTTCTGAATGGGTTTTACACACCTCTGCTCCAGGGTGCGGTTATTCCTATTGCTTGTACAGTTTTTTCTACCAGTTTTTCCTTTCCTTCGCCTATTTATTAATGTGCTTGGACACAGAGCTCTGTGAACAGCCAGCCTCTTTTGCAACGACGTTTTGTGCCTTGCAGTCCTTGTCAATGTTCATCTTTTGGACAACTGTCAAATAAGCAGTCTTCCCCTTTTGTAGCCTACAGAATCAGGTTTATTAAATACTGAACCTTTTCACAATATTCAAATTTTCTAAGATATTGAATTATGGTATTTCATTGGTTGTCAGTCATAATCATCAAAATTAAAATAAAGAATCACTTGAAATAGCAATCTATATCAGTTTCACTTCTTGAATGGAATTAGTGAAATTAATCAACTTTTTGTAAATTCTAATTATATGACCAACACCTGTATATTAATAGCTTACTTTGGCTTTTATCAGAGGAAATTTAGTACCTGTGTCCACAACCTGCCAGCCAACAGTAAAAGGTGTCCTGGTCTGGATGACATAGCCTGTGATGGGGCTGCCATTGTCCCTGCCAGGGCTCCATGACAGTTGTGCTGTGCTATCTGTAATCTCCTCCACAATCACGCTGTCAGGGGGACCGGGAGGGCCTGACAAACACAAGAGCTGAATGTGAAGGGGAGGCTTTATCAGCAAATATAAATGCTCCAAAAATAAAAATAAAAAAATCAATCGAGTGATCTTTGGTGATACATTTGCTATTATCCTAAAGTCAGTAAAACAGCTAGAGAGAGAGTTTTGTTTAATTTTATTTATACTTTGGCAAGTAAGAAAGTATCCGTTATGAAAAAAACAGCAGCATGTCATTCTAGGATTAGGTCAAGTGACTAAGCTGTACATGATACAACTGAAAGCATCTCTGTAGCAATTGCATGGACAATAACATTAATACGTGGTTTGCAGATATGCAAATTCAGATGAATAGAAGTTTGCAGATGTCCATAACAAAAATACCTCCAATGATAACAACTAAGCCTAAAGCAATGTATGGTCCTTAAAAAACAATATACATATAAAGATACACATAAAAGCCAAAATGTATATTACGCTATATTTATTCAGCAAGCTATTTTTACTCAGCATGTGTAAAGGGAACAAGCCGGAAAGAGTTTCTGTAAAATAATCAGTAAAAATTTTTTTTCAGAAAATAAGCAAGTTAGGCAGTGTGTGTATCTGTGCCAAAGATTTATTTAAGGCACAGACACACAATTCATACTCCGGATCAGTGTCCAATACTGCAGAAGCCCAGACCTGCGTCATATTGCTATATCCCCAGTATCCATGACACACTGAACATGAGCTTGCCGACTTTCACTGCAAGTCGTGTTTTTATAGCTTTAATTCCTGGTCAATGATGTCACCACTCATTCATGACCGTACCACACACATGCTTCAGGTGTATGTCTGATTTTATGTATGTTTATTCAACGTATACTTTAAACTGTCAGCAGATGATGGAAGATTCTGAAGATTCTTCATACGATGGCACAGCAAATAACACTTCCATTATATCAAATAATTGAAAAAAATAATTATAACTGAATAATTATTAGGCATTATTATTTTTAAGGAAATTAAAGTGTGGTTATATACCTTGATATATAAAAGATCAAAACATGGAACGTATATGTAACGATCCAGTAGCTGACAGATTAGTCGAATCCATAATGCAGAGTTTGACCAGTCTTTAACTCAGTCCTCACAGTATATATAAGGAAAAGCAGAATAAAAAATAGAAATGTCTAATTTTTATTTAATTTGATTACATTTTTGTTAATGTATGCCAAACAGAGAAAATCTGATGTGCATCACCTAAAAGAGTATCACAGCATTGACAATGAATTCCTGATTCAGGTAGCGTGTCACCATAATAAATCGATTAAAGCCTGAACATACCTTTAAGGAAGGTATGGTTTTTTTTTTTTTTATAAAGATTTCAATTCTGTTGAGCTAGCTTTTGTAAAAAAATATTAAAAGCATAGAACAGCTGAATTTGTTACCTTCTACAGTCAGGACTGCATCTACAGACAAGCTCTCTACATCTGTATCAATAATACAGACATACTTCCCAGCATGGTTTAGCTGAATGTTGCGAATCATCAGGTCTCCGGCAAACGTCTGTGTTTAATGAAGCATAAAAGAACAACAAAAATCATGAAACTTTATAGTTAAATAAAAATAATTAAATTTCAGTCTTTATAAATGCTCACTGCATATATGACTTACTTTTATTTTATACGATTTATTTATCATTCCACTAAATGTTTCTTAATTTACATACATTTTTGTGATCATGAAATTGCAAAAGTCTATACCAACTGATGAACAAAACAAACCAACAGCAATCATTTGGACATAGTAATTGTATTTGCTGATTTGAAAGTCATTAGTAATCATGTTTTTGGCCAGAAATAAGTGCTTGACTAGAAGTAATGTGTAAAGTAAACAAAAACATGTTATAATTAGGCTGAAGGAGTATGAGTACCACACTGTCTGAAGCTCTGTCACTGGGTGCTTCATTGTCATCTGGGGGACCCTTTGCTACGCACCAAAGCACCAAAAACATCATTATCGTAGACAATCTCATATATCGGCAGGTCAGGCCTGGTTTTTATAGATCGCCTCGTGACTTTCACTAGTGCTTCTTGCCAAAGATTGTAAAAATATGTTTACAATTTGTTCAGGTGTTCATCAGAGCACATAAATAACTTGAACATGATCTATTATAAGATGGTTTTTTTTAGGAATCCTTTAGGTCTTAGATGAGCAAATTGTGAACTGCAAATAAGTTTGCTACAGTGTACATCTCTCTCGCTCTGTATAGATAGGTTTCAGGAAATATTTACAACAAACAAAGAATAAAGGAAATAAAATACTAGCATGTTTTGCTAGTGCCCAATGGGTTAGAATTGATCTTTCAGAATATGATTTCTAGTGTTCACAAAAAAACAATATAAAAATTAATAAATACACCTGATAATTTTCCAGTCAATAATTATCCTGCTTGGGTGAATGTGTTTAAGTTAAATAAGTTTTATTGTAATTTTAACCATATATAATCAATCAGATTTATTTACAGGTATGTTTGCAATTGGTTTTGGTGACCGTTGCTCTCCAGAGAATACAGTAATGTACAGTAAATAGAAAGAAAAAAAAAACATACAGTGCACAATGAAATGAGACAACGTTTCTACAGGACCCCATGGTGCTACATAAAAACAAGACTGAATGACACAAAACAACAAAAAGCCACAACAAAGAATAATAAGAATTTCTATTTTGAATTTTTCAATTCTCTATTGCCCATGACTTCTGTTTTGATCCTTGATTCTGTTGTGTCTGTAACGTGTATTCTTGTCCATGTGTTATTATCACTGTTTAGTTTGTATTCTTGTCCATGTATTCCTGATTGGCCTCTTGTTTAGTTAATGTGTTGCTTGTTCTATTCTATTTATTCTAGTCTGTGTATAGATTGTGGATGATTGTTGATTGTTCATATACCATTGTGTTAAATATA
>JAOTRA010096547.1:0-11485 GCA_026260255.1 Pseudolaguvia tuberculata
GAGAGAGAGAGAGAGAGAGAGAGAGAGAGAGAGAGAGAGAGAGAGAGAGAGAGAGAACGT
Organism: Pseudolaguvia tuberculata; assembly: GCA_026260255.1. Classification (NCBI taxonomy): domain Eukaryota; kingdom Metazoa; phylum Chordata; class Actinopteri; order Siluriformes; family Sisoridae; genus Pseudolaguvia; species Pseudolaguvia tuberculata. The sequence goes on from JAOTRA010096547.1 coordinate 61, forward strand.
TTTGTTGCATTGAACCTTACAAAACGGCGCGGTGGCTTAGTGGATAGCACAGTCGTCACGGGTTCGATTCCCACGTCGGGGATCTTTCCTTGCGGAGTTTGCATCTTCTCCCCATGCTTGCGTGGGTTTCCTCCGAGCACTCCGGTTTCCTCTCACAGTCCAAAAACATGCAGATTAGGTCGATTGGTGATTATAAATTGTCCATAGGAGTGTTCCTGAGAGTGTCCCTGAGAGACCCCCGAATCTCGCCCTATGTGCACTGGGATAGGCGTCGGCAGACTCCCGTGACCCCGAATTAGGGAATAAGCGGGTAAGAAGATGAATGAATGATCTTTACACAAGCAAATTTTAGGTTTTCCACAAGGTGGAGCTGTTGTCTCAATTATTGCAATAAAACCTGAGTCGCTACCTGCATTAATTAATGTGTTAATATTCTATTGTTTGAAGTCAACTGCAAGGTTTGTTTCTTTTGTCTTAAATATTCAAATGAGAAATGGTGAAAAGTAACAAAGGACATTTTCTTGTGCTAGTGGAGTTTGAGTAGTTTTTCCACTTTCCACAAGTAGCTTTTAAAATGTGTTTAAAATAATTGAACCATGGTGTCTATGCCAAAGTGCTATTGGATAGTGTTTCACAGTTTACATACATTTCTATAAAACATACTTACTTATCTCATTTACTACGGTTACCTGTCCACTGGAACTGCCAATACGTCTCCGATAAATCTGTTGTCCTGATCCAAAGCCAAATCAACAGTTAGCTAACTTGGTTGGGACAAAAACTTTGTTGGGCTGACCGATGTTTGATGCTTGCAAAGAGAAAGGAGGAAAATATCTCAGGAATGTCTTGACAGCTTATCCAGTGGTTAAACCGGCTTATGAAACTATTCAGACTTAAAGGAACGTGTTGACCAGATCTAAATTTGGTTTGGTGTGATTGATGGAAAGTTTTTTGTGAGTTATTGTAGAAACATGTTCTATTTGATCAGGTAGCTGATATTAAATTGTGCTGATCCAATTACAGCCAGCTTCAGTGACTGGAAAGAATATTTCCAAAAAGGAAATACTGTTGAAGCTGTACTTCTATTGCTCACATTTTTTCTGGTAGACCTCAGCTGACTTTTAAGAGCCACGTGTCAGTCTATTGTCTGCAGTTTCCTTTGATCTACGTTGGTAGCTAAAAAACATATGATTAGAAAGCTTATAGAGAAGGTATGATGTCTTTTCTCCTACAAATGAGATGTTCCATAAATACTATTCAGAAGATTAGATTCCAGAAGTGGTGGTTATGTGTGTTTAATTCTTTTGGTGGCATTATGCTACATGCATTAGGTAATGTTGTTGCCTTTTCTCAGAATAGCTGAGGAATGTGAGACATGATCCTTTTCTGAGAAAGTTAAGTCTAGCTGTTATATATAACATCCTCTGCACATCTTCAGAGAGACACTGCCACCCTGAGAGGCTCTTTTTATACCAACCGTGTTGCCAATTGATATAATAAGTTACTAATTGGTGCTCCAGTTGATTCTTATATGTACATTTAACTTTTCCAGCCAGTTATTGCTACCTGTCCCAACTTTTTTGGAATGTGTAGCTCTCATGAAATCCAAAATGAGAGCCAATATTTGGCATTACATTTTAAAATGTCTCCTTTTCAACATTTGATATACTATCTATATTTTATTCTGAATAAAATGTTGAAATTTGAAACGTCCACTTCATTGCATTCTGTTTTTATCCATGATTTGTACAGTGTCCCAACTTTTTTGGAACTTCTGATTCCAGATCGTTTCATTAAACCCTAGTTAACAGGGTTCAGAAATTTCCTAAAACTTCCTAAAAGATATTTAAGCAACCCAAGTAAACGTTCGATACACAAAAGAAAACAAATCAATTGTGACTGGAAATAACCTGCAAGTACCAGAATATGGGTTTTCTTCTGACTCAGAATCTGAGTATGACTGTATGACTGTATGACAATAAAAATCGAATTTTAGATGTTATACCTAGTGAGGGACAGCGCGGTGGCGTAGTGGATAGCACAGTCGCCTCACAACAAGGAAGTCCCGCGTTTGAATCCCGGGCCGGGGATCGATTTGTGCAGAGTTTGCATTTCCCCCCCGCGCTTGCGTTGGTTTCCTCCCACAGTCCAAAAACATGCAGATTAGGTGGATTGGTGATTGTAAATTGTCCATAGGAGTGTGTGTGTATGTGTGTGTGTGTGTATGTGTGTGTGTGTGTGTGTGTGTGTTTGTGTATGTGTGTGTTTGTGTATGTGTGTGTGTGTGTGTGTGTGTTTGTGTATGTGTGTGTTTGTGTATGTGTGTGTGTGTGTATGTGTGTGTGTGTGTGTGTGTGTGTGTGTGTGTCTTTGTGTGTGTGTGTGTGTGTGTGTGTGTGTGTGTCTTTGTGTGTGTGTGTGTGTGTGTGTGTGTTGCCCTGAGATGGACAGGCAACCCGTCCAGGTTGTTCCCGTCTCTCGCCCTATGTGCACTTGGATAGGCGCAGCAGACCTCCGTGACCCCGGTTTCGGGAATAAGCGGGTAAGAAGATGAATGAATGAATGAATGAATGAATGAATGAATGAATGAATGAATGAATACCTAGTGGGATGGGTAAGTGTAAATTAGGATGAGGAGGAGAAATTGAGAGGTTAAGACATTTCATTTTTGCTTCTGCAGAATTATTCTCTTCAGAGTGTTCATTTTAATTCAGCCATTCATTAGGTGCCTTCTTTTGTGTTCTTCAAACTCTAGGCTAGATTTTGTAGTACTGCCTCTTACACGCAATGGATGTCACTGTGTCACGGCTGCAGACTGCTAAATGGACACTAGATGACGGAAAATCCCGCCAAATAGCAGTACAGAAATGAACCTTTTTAAAGTCTATTTGTTTCTGTAGTTTCTTCCCATTTTCATTAGTTTCAGGTGTTGCTTGCTTCTTTTACTTAATTGTTCGCTTCTTGGACTTGATTTAATGATTTATAGATGTTGGAGGTCGTCCAAGGCAACAGAACTCTGGAGGACTATACCAGTGAGTTTTGCGGCCGAGAATGATCGGTCGGCCCCATATTCAGCCAAGGGCGTCGTTCGGCTCTGTGCTTGGCTGGAGAAGTCACTTTCCCCTTTCCCTCCTTTCCCCCTTGTACCTTGCTCTGTTCTTATCTTGACCCTAAGCCTTGCCAAATAAAAAAAGAATGAATGTTCTTTATGTGGGGGAAAAGTCTAGACAGATCTCCTGAGAATAAGTAAAGTATGGTAGTTAGTAAGGGGCCCTCAGCATTAGTGTCGACTGATCACCTAAAAGATTTACTAGTTTAACTTTATCAGCAAAATAAAATCATTACCAGATTAAACATGAAATTGTCATAATTTTCAGGTAATTTCTAATTATGTTCTCCCCGCGCTTGCATGGAATTCCTCCAGGTACTCCGGTTTCCTCCCACAGTACAAAAACATGGTAATTCTAAATTGTTCATAGGAGTGAATGTGTGTGTGTGTTTGTTTATGTGTTGCCCTGTGATAGACTGGCAACCCATACCTCTGCCTCTCGCCCTATATGAGCTGGGATAGCCCTTTGCTTGTGGAAAGAACATTCATCATCTTCTTCTCCAAGTCACTGGTGCCTATCCCAGCGCACATAGGGCGAGAGGCGGGGGTACGCCCTGGACAGGTCGCCAGTCCATTTCAGGGCCACACATAGACAACCAACCATTCACACACACATTCACTCTTATGGACAATTTAGAATCTTATATACATATTTAACTTTGTAGACAAAAACATGCAAACTAAAAACTAACCTAAATAAGTTATTTCTTTGTTATAATTTAATAGTAAACTCATTAAATATATCTGGGGGCAGGGGTGGAAAATAAGTGTTTAATTGATAAGGTCTGCATTTAATCATTTTAGGCCATAATCAAATTTTGTATTGTACATAAATGTAGCTTTTATTGTATCTAATATTTTCACACAGTGTGTTTAGTGCTATGACTAAATGATTATGAATCAATATAATCACCAGACTACATACATGAGCTTAGAAAATATTAAATATTGCTTCAGCATAAATAAAATATTTTCAGCATAAATAAAACATATAAGTAAACAACATGTTTTCAGAGATGTCTTCTCAAAGAAAAATAATTGCTTCCAACATAACATCTTTTTGATTTACTTTAATTTTATTAATCATGTAAGTACAGATTTCGTACATGGATTTGTTCAAGCATTTTTTCAAGCATTTGTTCAAGCATCAAAATTTTGGAACCTTTATGTTATTTTTATTCAAGTAACTTATACATCCATTATCTAAACTTTTATTTCAGTAGGTGTTTACTATAGTTTCCACATTTACCTAGAAATAAGTAACCTTAACATAGATTTGTACATTATTCTATTGCCCTATGTGTGCTGGGAAAGACACCAGCGGACCCGGCGCTTCAGGGTATAAGCGGGTAAGAAGATGATTGAATGACTGAATTTGATCCACACAAACGGGATGCCTTTACTTCATTACCAGGATATTCTTTCTTGTAAAACACATTTCCATCTGGTTGTTCTTTCCATTTACTTGTGAAATAACCTGCAATCCCGTAAGTCATGATTTTGATCTTGATCTAAAAAAAACCCCAGAATTTTAATGATTTAATTATATAGAATATATAACACTTGTATGACACTTGATGAATAGGACGAGACTCACCTGATCCAAAATGGCCGCTTTTACTTGGGGATCGTTCACATCCTGACTACACTGAACCTTCACTCTCACCATCATTAGTTTTCTAGAGGGTACTAAATGTTAAAATATTATGAAACAAAAATATATAAATAATACTTTAATCTAAAAACATATTTTAAATGAACGTAATATGTAATTTTTAAATAGTATGAATAAAATTCGATCTCACTTGTGTAACAAAAAAAAGGCAAGGTGTTTGCACACGGTGCATCGGCAATCAGATCGTTACTGATATAACCACAGTTTTCTGGTGGCACAGAATTGTCAGGTTGCCCAGTTATCCAACTAGGGGTAGTAAAGTTGCTTCTGTCTGGCCAAACCCAGCTTTCACTGTAGAGCCCAAACCAAGTCATACTATTTTGTAGTCCTGCTAGAACTGTGTTTTCTGTTGGAGTTCTAGCACTCGCCAGATCTGTATGAAGTGTTCGGCAGTAAGTCTGAGCATCAGGCCAGCTCTTAAGTAGTGAGACGTAAATGTACATCTGATTGCCAGTTCGAGTAGCTGTAAAAAAAGAAAAATTATTACCACTTGGTTATTTATATGTTACTTTAATGAAACAGCCTAGTTTTAATTAATGACTAACTTAAGGGGATGTTTGTGCTCAACTTGGTTAACTTGGGTCCCAAGATTGCAATTACAAATGCTGTAACAGACGGATCAACCAGTAAACCTTACTATACAGTGCAATAAGCCTAGAGAGGAGATCACAGAAAGAATAAAGCAAGGAATTGGCAGAGAGTATATGTCTGAGAATCAGACGGTCTTAATATTTAAGTCTAAGCTAAAACCTCATCTATTTAATCCATAGCTATAGGAGCAGATGAAAGGAACTCATAGATGTTGAGTATTATGGTGATCTGGTATGTTTGGATGCTGCTCTCCAAACCATCAAGCCACCACAATTTAGCTGTGTTTTCATTGCGGGTCTGGTTGCTATCCATATCAGTCCTTGCCTGCCACTAAACACTGACTATGTCTCACTGTCTTACATTGTGTCACAATACATAATTGTTTTCTCCTCCCTGAATGGAATTAATTAAAAGGTTTAGGGCTAAAAACAATGTTTCATGTTCATACCATCGAAGCATATAAAATTCTGTAGGTTACTGCATTGTCTATCATGCCATAGAGACCCATATATTGCACCACATAATTCTGTTCCCGACCAGTTATCAGGCTGATTTGTGCTCCATGTTGTTATAGTTCCCACTTTGGTTTTTCCCATGGACCAGAGCCATGGGTTCGGTTCAGTGTACAGTGCAATCCAAGCATTGGAACTGAACTGTTGTAGCTGTGCTTTATACTGAAGATGAAGTAAGTCCTCACTGTTTCTGATAATAGCCAGGTCAATGTAATTAGCCTTGCAGTAAGCACGAGCGTTATTCCAGTTCATCAATTGTTGGATCAGGTAGTACCTATAAGGGACAATAAGAGGTTCCACTCCTGTGGAAAAGATTTTTTTAAGATATAAGAATTAGTAAATTAGAAAAGTTATTTTAAAGTAGGATTGTATATAAATGGGGTGTCCAAACCGCGGCACACATAGGTAACACATAGACAAACAACCATCCACACACACAGACACACACACACACACACATTCACTCCTATGGACAATTTAGAATTGTAGAAGAAAACCGGAGTACCCGGAGGAAACCCATGCAAGCACGGGGAGAACATGCAAACTCCGCACAGAAAGATTCGAACCCAGGGGACCTTCTTGTTGTGACGCGACCATGCTATCCACTACGCCACCGCGCCGCCCCAAGTTTAATCTGATTCCTAAAAATACAATTCCTGCTGGTCGATTCCTGAATCCTTTGCTTTCGATTTCACTCACCTGCAAATAACAGAAGTGCAAACAGACTCCGCTCCATCACTGATGTTCAAACCCACTAAAATAGAAATGTTGTTGAGATTCCATTAAAACCCGATTCCTACATTTAATCAGTGAGTCTAAATCTTCAGCAAATTTACTACACGTAAATCTTTCGAAAACATTTCCATTCTAAAGTGTAGAAAAATCATTTGTGTTACTAAAGTTTTAAAAGCTACCTGAAATGTTCAGGATGTGAAGCTCTCAGTATTGTTCAGAGATCTTTCGTTGGCGTTCCGTTGATGTAGTGTCTGACTGATTCGGACTGTTTCTCATTTTATTGGGCTGTTCACTGAATGCAAATCTTTTCCTCCTCCTCCTCCTTCCTTATTTTAATCTGAAAACCAAATAGAGAACTGAATATGTTTATTTTTTTTATATTAGCTTTTAGTGGAGGGGTGGCCAATCAGAGCCACATTTTTTACTGTTACCGCAAAGAGCCACATCATACACATGGGCATAGATGAAAATCACCCACCCCATCACCCACCCAATCTAAAACCCCATTTCCCACCCCATCATCCACCCCATCACCCACCTATCATCCACTCTATCTCCTCACACACACACTCAGTCCAACTAAGTCCACAAACAAAAATATAATCATTTACAATAGTAAAAATGCAGCCATATTGTTTCTTTCACATGTTCTGCCACTGGTTCTGTCTTTATCGATTGTGTGATACACAGATCGTGTAAATATTACCAACTCAGGTTTGTCGTGTATCCCAACTCTCCTCCAATGTGACACTACAATACTCACATGCTTGAAGGTCAGAGTGAAACTGTGATTCTATGAGCCGTGTTAATGTCCGATATTCTGTGTTTAATAGTGTGGCGGGACAGTTGGATATCTGATTACATACGAGAGTTAAACTGACATTAATTGTTTACTTTAATGGTTTCCGAGTTTACTGGGAAACTGTGCGATACGTTCATTTCAATCACGTACTCACGCGCGTTTGACGGAAATATCGTATTGAACTCAAGCCACCCTTGTTCTGCTGAATAATTTAAGAAGGATTTAGCAGCTTCAGTTTGGTATTACTGGGAAATAAACCTCTTTTGATTAACTGACCGATACTATCAAACAGTTACAGCATAAGGTAGACGCTCTTATCCAGAGCGATTTACAACTGAGCAATTGGGGGTTAAGGGCCTTGGTCATGGGCCCACAGTGGTTGTTTGGTGGTGCTGTGAATTGAACCCCGGCCTTCTAGTATTAGTCCAACACCTTAACCACTAAGCCACCAGTTCCCAAACCATTTGTATGTTAGTTTTGAAATATTTGTTTAAATGAAAAGTAAAACAAATGAAATGAAAATGGTCTGTATTCATTTTGTACTGTATTCTTTAATGCAGTCCATTTTATTCATTTGTGTAAAGCTTATTTGCCTTATTTAAGTCAAATTGGCTTATGCAAACCATTGTCCCTTTTGTCCTTCTTTTAATACATCAAATTTCAAAGATTGACACACAGGGAGTGGTAGGGAAATACCAGGATCAGGACTCCAGAATGAGAAGGAAGATGAAGCGAGAGTTCTCCACTACACCGGACTTCACAGGGCATCATCAGTTAGCCATAAGTAACATCAGCAACAGTAAGTAGAAAGAGTGTTGGGAAAACAAAACGCCTATGAAGCCTTAGTCTGTGTATTTTCTTTATAAATCAGCTGTAAATAAATACCATTAAGTGGATTATCTCATTGCAGTGGCACATGACATTAGGTAAGGTTTGTATCATAGAAAGAAAAGAAAGGGGGGGAAGAAAGAAGGTTTGAATTCAGAAAGATAGGTTAGCTGCTGGTATACCATCAGTGGGAACCATGGTTACATAGGCATGCTAGAGATGTTCACCTTCAGGAAACATTCAGGAGCTACATTGAAATGTTTTGGGAACTGTTGTGGATAGTATGTAGATCCAGGTTTACATCTTAGTGGGAAAATCCTGCAAAAATAGCTTTATTTTATTAGCACCAGGTTCTGGGCACCGAACTATCTAAGGAAACTATGTAATGATGATTTAAATCAAATCACAAAAGCACATAAAATTAGTTTACTTTTATTCAGAAAATTGCCTGGTTTCAAATGTGCCTGCTACAAGTTTCAAAATAGTTGGGACAAGGCATGTTTTTCTTTTTTTGTTGGATTTTAATTCCATTCAACAGGTTTCCAGCTGCGGAAGAGTTTATGTTATAATATTAACTATAATATTTTTCACCTATTTTGGTTAGGTACCTGCAGGCAGATTAATTCAACACTCAGACTCTTCTACTATGAAGCCATGCTATTGTAATACCTTTCTTGAAATAGACATTGTCTGGTTCACTGTAAACCCCAATGTTGTAACTAATTAATAGTTGTATTAACTTAAATAATTACAAATAGTTTATATTAATTAACTTTATGAGTATTTAGAACTTTTTCCTATTTATGCGTTTGTAAAAATTAAACCTTTCAAGTAAGCTAAAAAATGTCGCTGTTTTAATTTACACAAAATGTCTCTTTATAGTTTTATTAACTCAAAATCTTTCGGTCTTGTGATTTTACGCATGACGTCATCCAGGTATCCAAATATCCCATTCCAATATATATTTGGCTGGAGGAAGTGGTAGAATCTGGAGAAAACTTTCAGTGTCAGTGAGATTCTTTGAAGAAATGAAATGTAGGATTATTTTATATTTAATTTTACGGTGACGGTGCGGGACCTTTTTTAATAGAGACTAATTATAGGCTAATTTAGCGCAACAATTTTTTGTTATACTGGATGCTAATACTATTTGTATCGAGTCAAAACAAATCTTTTGACAGTGTATATATATTTTATATACTGCATGGAAAAAAACTTGTTATATATATATATATATATTGATTGGTTGATTGGTAAGTCAAAATTGCCCAAAGGAGTGAATGTGTGAGTGGTTGTACGTCTATGTATGTGAGATAGGGATACACCTTGGCAAACTGTCAGTGTACCCCTGACTCTTGCGCTATGTGCGCTGGGATAGGCACTAGCAGACCCATGTGACCCCAAATTAGGGAATAAGCAGGTAAGATGAATGAATAGTCAAGACGTAGCTCCCAGGTAAAGCGCACAGATGTTTTTTTTATTAAGAAGTGAAATATGTAAGGCTCTGGGTAAAGCATGCCAGGAGAGGATAAGGTTTGTAAACTGTAATCCAAACATCAGGTAGATAAATCCAAAAACAAATGCAGAAACCAGAACAGACTAGAGACATAAAAGACACTTGGCATTCATTGGTATGTTTGAGGTACGTACTTTGCAATGTGGCTAAATAAAGGGCTTGTTTAAAAAGGTAAGCCCCAGGAACTGCAAGGGGAAGCAGTCAGTATTTAGACAAGGCACCCTCTGGTGTGTGAAGGTCACTATTGTTAAAGTACCTCTCTTACTGGCGTTCTATGAAGACATCCATAGAATATTCCAGAAGATGAGCATGAAAGTTAGTGAGGGTTAGATGCAGTAAATTGTCCTTACCAATGACATTCATGCAAAGGTCTAATAGGGGCTCTGCGCTTTTCAGTGTTTTTTAGCACATAATATATCTTCGACATCATTTTATCAAGCGCCAGTACAACAGATGGCAACATACATATGGTGAACAGGAAGTTGGGTCACCAATGATGTGCAAAGCAGGAATAGCAGCGTTTTGTCTAGGGAAGTGGTAGCCTAGTGGTTAAAGTGTTGGACGAATACCAGGAAGACTGGGGTTCGAATCCCACCACCACCAAGCAACCACTGTGGGATCTCTGCATGTCTGGCAGACATTTCTTCATGGCTGGCAATTCACCAGGTCATTTCACCTGCTCGCAACCTTGGGGTAACTATGGTCAACAATTTATCATTTTCATCCCATTTTACTAACGTTACACAATCCTGCAGGTTTGTGATTCACAACATCCAGAGGATACGACCTTTCATATTCACTCAAGCCACTCAGTTGTTTGTGCAGTATCTAGTTATAATCTCAAAACTTGACTACTGTAACTCGCTTCTAGCAGGTCTACCTCTAAGTGTAATCCGCCCACTGCAGATGATTCGGAATGGATCTGGTGATGCTTGCATGAACTGCTGCGCACCCTTTACTGGCATCCAGTAGCTGCATGCATCAGGTTTAAAATACGTATAGTTGCCTACAAAGCCAAGAACAACACTGCTCAACCCTACCTCCAAACACTAATTACTCCACTCATAGGACCTCGCTCACTCAGATCCACCAGCACTGCATGACTTGTTCCACCACCTATGTCTCAAGGCTGACCTGCCTCAAGACTCTTCTCTGTTTTGGCACCTAGATGGTGGAATGAACTTTCCATCAATATCAGAACAGCAGAGTCACTGGCTGTCTTCAAGAGACGTCAAACAAGCCTGTTCTCTAAATATCTTTAAACGATTTCCCTTTACACATAAACACACTTTTAAAAAACCCTCTTCAACTGTTTATGGTTGTTACACTGTTTGTGATAGTATCTGTATCAGTAGTGAAATGTTCTAAGTCAGGGGTGTCCAAACTACAGCCCGCGGGCCAGCTGCGGCCCGCAAGGTCCTCTCATCCGGCCCGCGGAACCCTCTTTACCTACGAATATGTATGTGTATCGTGCCAAAATCAGCTGCCGCTTATGTGGACGTTACGTTTTTGAGATGAAATACCGTCATCTAGTGGCAGAGTTTTGAAATGGGTTGCTGCCTGCAATTCCGTTCAGTCTAGGCGGTGCTATTCATTAAACAGCAGTTTCGCGGAGCTTTGCTGCTGATAAGGTGCTTAGATAATCGCTTCGTCTTAT
>JAOTRA010096557.1:0-11485 GCA_026260255.1 Pseudolaguvia tuberculata
CCACTGCAAACAAGAAAGGGCTCAGAGCCAATCCTTGATGCAATCCCACCTTCAACTTGAACCAGTCCGACATTCCTACCGCACACCTCACTGCTGTCACACTGTCCTCATACATGTCCTGCACCAGCCTCACATACTTCTGCTACACCTGACGTTCTCATACAATACCACAAATACTCTCTCCACCTTCTTAACACACACTCCTCACTAGCCAACACATTTCCATTTGTATCCTTTATCGCTCTAACTTGCAGTACATCCTTTCCGTCTCTTTCTCCCTGCCTGGCCAACCGGTACAAATAATTTTCTCCCTCTTGAAGTTTTAATATAGTTTTCTCCCTCTTGTGTCCAACTTCTCACAACCTACTTGTGACGCATAAGCACTGATGATACTTACCAACAAGCCCTCAACTCCATGTATTACAATCGCATTATTATATATGAAGTGTCTAAGAGCCACAAATGTGTGAGCAACCATTTCCCACGCTTTCGCCACACACAAACCTTAGCATATTCTTGGACTTCATGGCAGTGCTTAAGGTGTGAAACTACCATTTCTGTTGTAAACAAAATCACAAAAGCAAAACTATATACACACAAGATTAAAAATTTTACAGCCACATAAACAATAAGACTAATCGGCTAGACATTTACATTGGAAAAAGTCCAAATGACCATGGTACAGATTATGGAGCTGATAATATGATGCAGAGAAAGATCTCTAAACATGATGAAAACCTCAACCTATAGGTGACAGGAATGCAATATAAGGGACACTATTGGGATAAAATACCTTACCATCCACTCTTTCTTCTATAAATAATTATGCAGCAGAAACTGTATTAGCCCAGGACAACTAAACTGCAGCTTACAGTATCAAACCTTTGCAAGAATGTTGAGGTAAGTTAATATAGTATAAATATAATAAAGCTCCACACTGTTAAAAATAGGTACTTGTACTTCAGTAACTTTCATTAAATTGTACTGTAAATAAATTTCATTAAAGTAACAGGACTTTTATTTAATATTTTATTACTCTTTTCATCTGAGAATAGAGATTAGGGTTTGAAACTCCATTTCTCATTTCAAATGCATAATTTGTTTATTATTGATAAATATCAATACCATTTCCCAGTAAATTCAGGGTCGGTGGTCTTTATCCCAGCCCTCCACCTCACTTTGTTTGTTGCCATAATTCTACTTAATTTCAGTTCTTTCATATCTTCCTCCACCGCGTCTCTCCATCTTAACCTTTGTCTCCCTCGTTGTCTTCTCCCCTGTAGTGGTAATTTATATGCCAACTTCCCCCCTTCATGATCTTCTTTCCTGAAAACATATCCTAGCCATCTTTGTCTGGATTCTCTGGATTTGGAAGTTATACATGGAATTTCCTGATATCTTCAATGCTTCTCATGTCTCTCCAGGTCACATCTAGTATCCAGTGCAGCATTCTCATCTCTGTTCTTTCCAGGGCCCTTTCTTCTGCTTTCCTAAGGGCTATTGTCTCGACACTGTACAGCAGCATCCGTCTTATGGCTGTTTTATAGATTTTAGCCTTTAGTTTATGGTGTAGTCATTTGCCACACATCATTCCGCTTAAATCTCCCCACTTGCAACATGCTGCTGTAATTCTAACCTTCACTGTTCACTACTGAACTTAAATACTTGAATTTTGTAATTTGATTTAGCGTGTTACCATTCATCTCTTTTAATTCTATCTTGTCTTCACTTCCACTCGCAACGACTTTTCTTTACACTCACTGTTAAACATTTTTTCTCAAAGCACTTTTGCCATTTTAGAACTTTCTGTTGAAGTTCTTCTTCAGCTTTGCCAATTATAATCAAATCCTCAGCAAATAAGTAATTCCCATATGATTCCTTCTCTGGTTTCTTAACTACTCACGACCAAAATCAATGTAAACAGGTATGGACTGAGCGCTGAGCCTTGATGAAATCCTACTCTTACTTCATATTTGTCTGTGCTTCCTACAGGTGTTCTTACCTTTGTTACTGCTCCTTTATACATTTCCATAATTTTTCTGACCAATTTCTCATTCATTCCTTTCTTTCTCAGTGCATACCATATTAGTTCTCTTGGTACCCGGTCATAAGCTTTTTCCAGATCAACAATAACATGAGAACAACCTTCCTTGCCCTTCGATCACCTTTTCTTGTATCTGCTGTAAGATGAAAATTGCATCAGTTGTACTTTTTTCCGCCATGAAACCAAACTACAATGTTATCTGCAGTGGTGGTCAGTCTTAGTATTTTTCCACAATCTTTTCTAATATTTTCATTCCTACCTCAATTAACTTTTATATACCTTCTTCACCTAATGATTTTAGCATCTCCACAATTACGCCTGATGCTGCTGCCGCTTTTCCATTACTCATATTGTGAAGTGTTTCTTTGGCTTCCATCAAGCTTATGTCAGTCTCAAGACCCTGTACTTGTAGAACTCTAGATTTTCTCTCTCATTTTCCATATTTAACAGATCTTCAAAATATTCCTTCCATCTGACTTTTATCTTATACCTGTTTGTTTTAATCTCTCCCTCTTTGTTTTCAACATATTTTATGCTCAATACATCCTACATATTTATTCATTCATCTTCTTACCCTCCTATTCCCGGGGTCACGGGGGTCTGCTGCGCCTATCCCAGCAAACGTAGGACGAGAGACGGGGGTACACCCTGGACGGGTCGCCAGTCCATCTCAGATCTTGCATATTATTAGATTTTTTCATCCTTGCTATCCTGAAGAGTTCTTTAATGCCGGTTTCCTTTTCTAGCTTCTCATATAGCTCTTTGCCTACCATAAATTTCTGTTGTGCTATCGTTTATTTTGCTATTTTGTTTTGCTTATACGCTTTTCGGCCAGCGTTGGTTAATTCAGTTTTCTGCCATTCTTTAAAGGTTTCCTTCTTAGCTGTCACTGCCTTTTATACTTTTTATACATCATTCCACCAAGACGACTTCTTCTTATCACTCCGCCCCCCTCTGGCGACACCGCATGCTTTATTTGCAGCATTGATTAATCTATCTTTCATTGAATACTATAGAGTATTTATATTTTATATCTGTTATTACTTTTAACTTCAGCGGCAAACTTTTGTCTGACATTATTGTCCAAAAATGTCCATAGCTTTTTTCTTTCAGTCCTGCCTCTCTGTTTATCTCTCTCTTTTAGTGTGCTGATATCCATTACTAGCAGTCTATGTTGTGTCATAACGTCTTCCCCTGGTATGACCTTATAATTGGTTACCCTTTTCCTCATTGTTCTCCTAACTATGATGTAGTTAATTTGTGATGCATGTGGTCCACTTTTGTATGTTATTCTGTGCTCCGCTTTATTTTCATACAATGGTTAGGTAATAATTAAATCACAGCTTACCTCACATTCCAGTATTCTGTTGCCATCATCATTACGTGTTCCATACCCACTCCCCCCATGGTTTCTCTTGTATCCATCAGCCTTTTCACCAACTTGTCCATTTAAATCAGCTCCTATAATGATATTCTCTTTAGTTGGGATTTTCCTGAGCTAATTCTCCATCACTTCCCAAAATGTTTCTTTGTCTTCTGTACTGCTCCCACTTTGCGGAACATATGCTGATATGATTCCCAATTACTTTGGCTGTTGCCAGCTGTAACCTCATTAGACTGTCATTTTCATGCAAAACTTCAACAACATTACTTTTCCACTGTTCTTTAAGCACTATACCTATTTGTACCCATGTAAAAGATCTTATATCCATCATTAAGTTCTTTTGTATTATCAACTGTCCACTTTGTTTCTTTGATACACAAGATGTTGATCTTTCTCCTCTTCATAACTTCTATGATTTCTTGCCAATGAGAATTCACCACTAACTACTTTATCCGCCTTTGTTGTGGCTTAGGCAGTCCACCCAGTCCATTTCGGCATCTGTCAGGGGCTCGGGGAGCACGCCGCTTCTGGGGGACACCCTAGCTGTAATCTGACTAGTAGAACTGGGTCTGGACATTTCCTTCCAGTAGACTGGTTGCCATCTCTACATCGCTACTGACCCCAATCTGGCCTTGGTTGTTATATCAGAGTTTCCTTCTCTTAGAACAGTTGCTGCACTTGGCTAATGAGCCTGATCTGCCCTGGCAATTTGGAGTTTGCCATTGAATGCCACAAGGAGGCACTACAGAAGTCTTGCTAGTAGCAGAGGCTAAGTACCAGCAGGAAGGACTAACGCACTCGGCCTTCTTTTCACCCTAAAGTGATCTTGCGGCCCTAGCGCAAAACTATAAACGCATACTATAAGCCTGTGGTATACCACCATGCCATCCAAATAATCATTACTATTCGCACACAAACACTGTTCCAGCTTGACAATGTTCCTGTGCACAAAATCCCAGAGCTCCATGAAGACATGCTGTGGTCTGGTTTGAGTGGAATCTGATTCCGATCTTTACATTTTGGCAATCATCCTTTACATTTAAAGCTTTTTTTATGCAACTGAGCAATTAGGGGTTGAGGGCCTTGCTTGGTGGTGCTGGAATTTGGGTTCAACACAATAACCACTAAGCAAATTAAGCCCCAGAACTCTTCACCTCAACATTAGTGCTTGATCTCATTAATACTATTGTGACTGAACAAACACAAATCCCCCACAGACACATGACACATTCTAGGTCAATCTAGGTCAGGAAACCTTTCAGAAGTTTGGAGATGATTATATCTGGAATAGGATGTCCAAATAACAGATTCAAATTAAAACATTTACATTTGTCCTTATCCAGAGTCACTTACATTTATTTAAATTATGCACACTTAGATTTATTTGATTTATACAACTGAGAAATTGGAGGTTAAGTGCCTTGCTCAGGGACCAGCAGTGTTAAAGCGGTGGTGCTGAGAATCGAAACCCAATTTTCCAGATAGCAGTTTTTAATGAGACTAAAATAATGGCAACCTGAATATCATTCATTCATTCATTCATTCATTCATTCATACATATTCTATTCGCTTATTCCTTAATTCGAGGTCTACTGGTGCCTATTCCAGCGCACATAAGTCAAGAGGCAGGGTTACACCCGGAACCGTGCTACGCCACCACGTCAACCTAAATATCACTTAAAATAAATTCCTCACGTTAAAATGTAAAAAGTTCATCCAAGAGCTGCTAAAAAAAGTAAAGAAATGTTTATAATACTTGCTATAATGGTGAATAAAAAAGCTTAAAATGTTCTGCTTGAAGGTCGAACTGCAGAAATTTCTATGCTTTATTCGCTATACAAGGGAAGTCTCACCAATTATTAACGCTAAAAAATATTTTTGAAACCAGTCAAAACTCTGCAGGACAACAGCCCTTCAGGACTGAGATTGCCCACTTCTGAGTTACATCATTTCGCAGAGGGAGGGTGATAGTGGTGGTTGGGATTTGATTAACTGTGTGCATCACTTTATACTTAGGGTCTTTGATTATTTTTGAAGGGTTACAGACTGCAGTTTTGAGCTACCAGGCATTCAGTATATTTCAACCTCCTGTGGTCCTCAATACTAACAATAGAAAAAGATTGAGCGTCAAAGGCTTTCCGGCAATTTATCACTCTGTGACACCAAATAGTAGCAGAGAAGGAGAACTTTAAGATTATTTTTGCTGCATTTACATTATAAGAACAACTTGTACAGCTGAGCAATTGCTCCAGGGTAAAGTGATGGCAGCTGGGTGTTACTCATGGAAACCAAACCCATGAAAACCCATCATTTGCCCAATGTGGCCTACAATTTTTGGGATCACATATACTCTTTTGGTTGCTGGAAATGATGTATAAATTTGTGACTCAAGCCTTCCTTAAACAATTCGACAAGAAATACTAATTTTAAAAAATACCCATACGTATTCGCTCACCTGTCTTTTATCCTCTGTGACATCCCATTCCTAATCCATATTGTTCAATATGACATCCTTCCACCCTTTGCATCTATAATAGCTTCAACTCTTCTCGGAAGGCTGTCCACATAGTTTAGGAGTGTGTTAATAGGAATGTTTTCCCATTCTCCAAACTGTTGGGAGCATGGAACTGTCCAAAATGTCTTGGTATGCTGAAGCATTCAGAGTTCCTTTCACTGGAACCAAAGGGCCAAGGCCAGCTCCTGAAAAACAACCCCACACCATAATCCCCCTCCATCAAACCTTACACTTGGCACAATGCAGTCAGACAAGCCCTGTTTCCCACTCAACTGCCAAACCCAGACTCGTCCAACAAATTGCCAGATAAAGAATCGCGATTCATCACTCCAGAGAACGCATCTATATTTTTGCAGAGTCCAGCGGTGGCATGCTTTACACCACTGCATCTGTTGCTTTGCATTGCCCTTGATTATTCCATGAAGCTCTCTGCGCACTGTTCTGAAAGCCACCTGAAGTTTGTAGGTCTGTAGCGATTGACTCTTCAGAAAGTTGGTGACCTCTTGTGCTATGCACCTCAGCATCCGCTCCGTCAGTTTACATGACCTACCACGTGGCTGAGTTGCCGTCATTCCCAAACACTTCCTTGTTCTTATAATAGAAGTGACAATTGACAGTAGAATATGTAAGAACGCAGCAATTTCACGACTGAATTTGTTTCACTGTGACCCCGAATTAAGGAGTAAGTGGCTTAGAAGATAAATGAATGAATGGTTTTGTATTAAATCAGGATTCTTGCTTTATATACGGAAGGACTAAATCATATCTGTTTAATTTCTTATTTTTGTTCTAAAAGAAAAATCTGATATAACGGCAGAGTGGCACAGTTGTGTAGTGACATTGTCATGCTGAAACAATTCCTAAGCCTCCTGGTTGAATTTTTTATTCTGGGTTTTTTCAACTTTTCAGATCTCATATTCCACATACATTGAGCAATGTAATGGAGCTTACATAATAATTTAATAATTTTTGGTTTCAAAAAGTGCATGCAGAGAACATTCCCAGAACATTATAATTTTATTCATTCATTCCTGTTCCTAACCCCTTGTCTGGAAATAGAACCTGGGATTTTCTTGTTGTGATGTGACCGTGCTAACCACTACACCACCGGCCAGCAAACATTATAATTTGTTAAACAAAACAATAACCAAATTGCAGCAACAATAACAACCAAAAGGGAAACATATTTGCATCTTAACCCAGCTAACATTTTTCCCCAGAATGTTGTAGACATGCAGGTACAGTTTTTGGCATTTAAAAGAAACCTGAAGCAAACAGAACCTGAAAGGTGCATCATCATATCATATAATCTAATTACGCTAGTGTTGTACATTGACCTAAGAAATCTGATCTAAAAGAAAACTCTTGCAACGTAAATGTTGAACTGAATGTTTATATTAACACTAACAGTTTGTATTCATTTTTTAAGTCCTTAATTTGTTCTTGATTTAATTTATAGAATTTTAAGTTTGTCAGTAGTTAAACTTGAAGCCATGACCTTCACACACACACCCACGCACACACACACACACACACACACACACACACACACACACACACCCCTTCGAATCAAACCCGATACCTTTTGTTGTGAATCGAACGGCTAACCCCTATGCCACCGAGTGTTATAATTTGTTTAACAAAATAATAACCAAATGGGAGCTTCATTCCCTAATTCTAGATTACAGGGTTTTCAGGAGCCTATCCCATTGCACATAGGGTGACACACACGTACACACACACACACACACACACACACACACACACACACACACACACACACACAGAGAGACCCCTTGGAATCAAACCCGAACCCGATACCATTTTGTTGTGAGGCGAACGGCTAGCTCCTATGCCACCAAATGTTATAATTTGTTTAACAAAATAATAAGCAAATGGGAGCTGTGTGATAATGTTAGAGAAACCTTTTTGTGTCTTAACCCAGAAACAATTTTTGGTTTCCAGAATGTTCTAAATATTTACATGTTTTGGTCATTTAAAAAAAAAAAAAAAACCCAGACAGAGTATCCTGAGAAAACGCATACAAGAACATGCATGCTTTACCTGGGAATCGAACCCAGGATCTTCTTGCTGTGAGGCTACCATGCTAACCACTACGCCACCACACTGCCAAATTATATCCTTAATAGTCATAATTATGAAATAAATGAGTTGAAAATTTGACTTTAAAAGTTCCAATTATTAGGTCTAAAGTTGAAAGTATGACTTTAAAAAAGGTTAAATATTAGAAATGATTATTTTTATAATGATATCCTAAAAGGTTGTTCATAAAAATAATATTTATTCGGTTAAAAGCCAAAATTATGAGATAAAAAATTGAGAATCTGAATTATAACTTGAAAGGCTCATCCCGATTTCTGAAGAAAGGGCGGAGTGGTGGCATAGTGGTTAGCACGGTTGCCTTACTACATGAAGGTTTAGGGTTTGATTCCTGGACATGGGGTCTTTCTGTGTGGAGTTTGCATGTTCTCCCTGCGCTACCCTGTGACCCTTAAGTAGAGAGAGTTAGAAAATGAATAAATATGAAGAAATGGACACAAAAACAACTAATAAAGTAAATCACTTTATTTGATCAATATGAATCTAGTCTAGCGTTCTGTAAATGATGTCATGTTTTTATTTCTTTCATAATTTCAGATGTTCATCTCATAATCATTACATAATCCTGACTGTTAAGTCTCAATTATATCATCATAATTATTATTATAATAATAATAATTATTTTATATTTTCAACATTTAAAGTCTTATTTTTCTCCTTTTCATACTTTATCATTGTTATTATAATTATGACTTCATTCATTGATTTATTCATTGATTCATTCATTGATTCATTCATCCTCTTACCCACTTATTCCCTAATTCAGGGTCACGGTGGTCTGCTGGAGCCTATCCCAGCACACATTGGGCGAGAGGCAGGGGTACACCATGGACGGGTCTCCAGTCTATCACAGGGCCACACATAGACAAACAACCACTCACACACCAATCAACCTAATGTACATGTTTTTTTACTGTGCGAGGAAACCGGAGTACCCAGAGGAAACCCACACAAGCGCGGGGAGTACATGCAAACTCCGCACAGAAAGATCATAATATTGGCAAATTAGGACTTGGTCATGTTAGAATTTCGACTCTCTTTTCCTCCACCTAGTGGCGATTCCGTAAATCTATTTGAACCTTCTGACTCTCCGTACTAAAGATGCTGAAGCAGAAACCTCTCTTTTCTCCGCTTGTGTGTGTGTGTGTGTGTGTGTGTGTGTGTGTGTGTGTGTGTGTGTGCGTGCGTGCGTGCGTGTGTTTGCGCGTGTGTGTATGTGTCTGAGTGCTTTTTTGTTATTTTCGCTTGCTCCATATTCTGACCGGAGACGTTGATTGTCTTGGACATATAAAAACGGAAACGGATTTTCGGAATCAATCTTTTTTTCCTCTTTGTGCAAACATGCAGCGGTGTTTTTTCTCATCTTTTCAGCGAGTCGCGTTTGGTGCGCTGGCCGGACTGCGAAGAATGAATTAACCGAGTGGAGGAAATAACGGCGGCTTAAAGCTGCAGCCACATTGTGCATTGTGTTCCCTGGATACAGCATCATGCGCATTTCCTTAAAAACCGCTTCTATTTCCTGTTAATTATTTAATGTGGAATATACAGTTACCATAATATTATCATAGAATAATAACAATAATACATCTACAGGCTGGTGGTTTAAGTGCTTAAACAAAGAAATGCATTCTTAAAGAAGAGGAAGAAGAACGCTGGATTTGGCATTAAGGTAAAAAAACAAAACAAGAAAACCCCCCAAAACAATCAATCAATCAATCAATCAATCAATCAATAAATCTAGTTCTTAACTTCAATGCATGCATCTGTTTATCTTGGTTTTAATTTTAAGCTTTCATCCCACCTACCATCTCGAAGGTTTTATTTGCAATAGATGTATCAGATCAGAAACACATGGCTCTGGATGATCTACTAAATGGGAAAGAGATGGGGAAAAGAATTGCATGATGTATCAGATAATCTTTTCTTTGGTCACCGTCTATCTGCATTGTCTTTACTTGACCAATTGGCTGGTAAAGTGTGTATAGCTTCATGCTGAACATCTCATTTAATATCTTAAATTATAATCCTTAATTAAAGTCTGTTTAGTAGAAAAAGTGATACACTTTCCTTTAATTTCAGTACTTTTATTCACCTGCTTCAACTTTGTAAAGCATTCTGAATCTGTTTCTAAACTTATTTACTACTTAAAAGTCATTCGTTATTCTTTACATTCTATTCACTATTATGGCTATTATTTAGTATCCAAAACATTACTCAATATTTACTAATATTAGAATATTTGCATTCTTATTCAGCTCAAATTGTTTTAGTTCTCAGAATGTTATAGAAAGGTTAAAATAATGTTTTGAATAGATGCCTTCTTTCTTTGCATATCCCGTCTTAGTAAGTTCAGAGCTCAAGGTCAGCTATAATACAGCACACCTGAAACAGGACAGGTTAAGGGTTTTGTTTAAGGAACAGTGGCAGACATGACTATGGTGAGGCTTGATACCAGGCAGTTCTAGTCTTCCGGTCAACAACTCGGCCTCCACTGCCCCCAACAAGTTAATTAGTTTAAGTGCTAATAACAAGTTAATTAGCATTAAACAAACATGAACAGTGTGCTCATATTAGATCATCATTATTTCATCCTGACCCCACCTAACATTGTTTTGCTTCCTAGAATGCTCTAGAAAGTTTAGTTATTGGCTGTGCAAGTAAAACCTTTAAATAACCATTAGAAAATGTTTTATATCTCTGCTATCATTATCAATGTGCTTAAAATTAGGAGATTATTATTTACATCCTGTTCCCAAAACTAGAATCTAGAAAGGGTAGTTTTTGCCTGTACACATAAAATAACCATAACCAAAATAACCAGTCCAGAAACTGCTCTGGGCAGTTTAACGTTTAGGTACAATAAATCCTTACAGAAAACATTACTTACACGTTATATGGTTTGTTAAAAAAATGTGCAAATAATAATAATAATCTGTGATTCAAAAGTTATGGGTTTTTTTTTTTGTATATCCAAAAGAAACCATAAAATAACCTTTACAGAACTCTGTGATGCTCTGGGTAAGGTTTATAGAATGGTATTATTTGGATTCAACAAGAAAACTATGATTTTTCAAAGCTTTAGTAACAATAAGATAAATATTAGTCACTCCGAATAAGGACGTCTGCTAAATGCCAGAAATGTAAATGTAACTTTAGGGAATTATTATTTACATTCTGAACCAAATTCCATGTTTGGTTTAAGAAAATTCAAGAAAGTTAGTTTTGGTTCTAAAAATGGTAAAGTAACCTTTCGAAAACATTTATCAATGGTGTCAAAAAGACAGGAGGTGGAGCTGGAGGTGGCTGAGTTGAGGATGCTGAGATTTTCATTGGGGGTGACGAGCATGGACAGGATTAGAAATGAGTTTATTAGAGGGACGGCGCATGTAGGATGTTTTGGAGACAAGGTGAGAGAGGCTAG
>JAOTRA010096565.1:0-25287 GCA_026260255.1 Pseudolaguvia tuberculata
GTGTGTGTGTGTGTGTGTGTGTGTGTGTGTGTGTGTGTGTGTGTGTGTGTGTGTGTGTGTGTGTGTGTGTGTGCCTTTTGCCCTTTAAGGAGCTGCATAGGCTACAGCAGACCCCATGTGACCTCGGAATAAGCGGGTATGGGAGAGGAATGAATGAATCATAGATGAACGTTATAAATGAAACAATAAAAAACATACAGACTTCAAACTACAAAGTATCTTCTTTGTGATAAACTATATTTTATTAAAATTATTTGAAAATGTTAGTTTTAAGTCTAAATTCCAATTTAATTTCCTGTTTAATTTTATTCATTCATTTATTCATCTTCTTACCCGCTTGTTCCCTAATTCGGGATCACGGGGGTCTGCTGAAGCCTATCCCAGTGCACATAGGACGAGAGGCAGGGCAACACCCTGGACAGATCATATTACATATTCATTCATTTATTCATTCATTCATATTCTTACCCGCTTGTTCCCTACTTCGGGGTCACAGGAGTTTGCTGGAGCCTATCCCAGCTCACATAGGGCAAGAAGCAGGGGCACACGCTGGACAGATCATATTACATATTGATATTTTAAATATATATTGTTGGATTCAATGATTCCTTGTTTGCATAAAAATTGTTCTGACCTTGCCTTAAGTGGTTTACAATCAGTCCGTCACTGAATGCAATCAACAAAGCAAACCAAATTCTCTGGAAAACATTAGTGATTATTGTTCTATAGTTTGGAAATCTGTAATTATCTCTTATTTAAGAATTGAACATTTATTAAAAAGTGCAGAATCTATAGTTTTGCCTGAGAATATAAACAGCTTTCACAGCTTTACGTCTGAATGTTTTAAACTCTCAGCTTAAGCCCAGTAAACTGTAGGAACAATCCAAGTTAAAATCATAGGGCACTGTTTTAGTTACAAAACATAATTTCTAACTTGAAGGGGAAAAATAGAGAAGCACATAGAGAAACAGGATCATCATATCCCTAATCACATAAATTTACAGAACAAGAACTCCTTTTCCTCCTCCTCTCCATATGTCAGCTATAATGTAAAAAATGAAGCCATTGCAATAACAGATGAAACATTTGCAACGTTACTTAAGGACAATATATTAAAATAAAGAAAGGTACTGACAATACAATGGAGCTTCTACATACAGTCTATACATTTATTGGGCAAATAAGGGCAACTGTGTGTATTCATAACTGAGACAAGCTTCATAAAATGAGCCAAAACATCATTATTTCAGACTGAAGCCTATATACAATATTCATTCTGCAACAGAAGTATGTCCTATTAGATGGCAATGTGACAGACGCCTCTGCCATGGATGAATACATCTATGAGGTACCGTAGCTTAGAAATTTTTACAGTAAGAGCAGCATTAGAATTAGGAGGAAAAGGAATAAAATTAGGCATTGAAACATTTGATCAATTTGATATTGTCATGCCCTCAGTCATTGCCACACTCTCCCGAATACTAACCCTGCTCACCTGTCTCCTGTTCCAATCTAATCACGCACGCTACTTAAACCCACTCTTCGAACACTCTGCGTCCAAGCTCGTTCTAAGAAGCCAGAAGAACAGCGAAAGACTATCCGATTGCTCAATACGTTCGTTCTCTGTGTGCTCACTTGTTTCTGTTTGTGTTCCAGGATCCCGATTGTGTCTGCCGTGTCGTGCGTTTGATTGTTCGTCTGTGTCAGCATCCGTGTCCAAGTCACCTCTCCACCCCAGATCTTGCACCTTCCCTTCCTTTACTCTCTCTTGTGTGTCACTCGTCCAAAAATAAAAGAACTGTGTTTAAGGCGATTTACCTGTTTGTGGTTCTATAGCGTAACAGAAGCTTGGACCAATACAACAGAGCAGCACAGATGAGTGACCCCGACCCGATTGTTGCACTGACGGAAATCCTTCGTCAGGTGCTGTCATCGCAATCTCTTCCACCTACGCCACCAACTCAACCGGATCCCATCACCGCAACTCACGTGTCCAGTCCCATGGCTCTTACAATGCTCTCTAGTGTTTTCCATGCAGCCTGATCTTTACCCCACCGACATTTCGAAGATCGAGTATATAACTTCCTCGTTATCGGGGCCAGCATTGCAGCTGGCAGAGTCCATCTGGTCGCCAAGCGGTACCGTAACCACCTCTTTCAACCAGTTCGTCACCCACTATAAAGAGGATTTTGGACGTCACGCTGGCGGAGTCGCGGCAGGGGAGCAACTTTTTAAGCTGAAGCAGGGTAATCTCTCAGTCCAAGAGTATGCTCTAAAATTCCGTACTTTGGCAGCAAGCAGTGTGTGGAACGAAAGAGCCCTACTCACTTCCTACCGGCAGGGTCTCAACCGACAACTATGCCTTCATTTAGCTGCTTACGATGATACCTGTGGGTTGGAACGTTTCATTCAACACTCAATTCACTGCTCCGATCGCTTGGAAACTGCAATTTAACACCCACCTCCGTTTGTCTGAACCCAGGCGCCCTCTAGTGACTAACCCGGAACCTATGCAACTGGATGCAGGCCATCTCACTCAGGGAGAACGCCTCAGGAGGGTGAAGGATGGGTTGTGCCTGTACTGCGGGGCCAAAAGCCACTTCCGGGGTTCCTGTCCAGTTCGTCCTTCAGAGACCCGGGTGAGTGCTATATACTCCATACCCGAAAGGATGAACCCGCTCACCACGATTGTCAAAATCAGGTTTAACACCTCATGTCTATCTGTTCCAGCGCTCCTTGACTCCGGGGTCTGCAGGGAACTTCATCTCCGGGGACCTCTGTCAAACCCTACAGCTTCCCACAGTCCCAACCGAAGGCCAATATCAGATCCGCTCGATAACCGGCACCCCCATTACTCCCAGGTGTGTAAGACGTCTAGCCGGTCCAGTTACTTTGCAAGTGGGACTTCTACATACAGAAGCTATTCATCTTCTGGTCCTAGAGGGCGCCACCACTGAAGTCATTTTGGGACGGCCGTGGTTGGTTCGCCACAATCCTGTTTTCTCCTGGGTGTCAGGGGAGGTAATAAGATGGGGTGAAAACTGCTTTCATGGATGTTTTCCTGACCTCCCTGTGATCTCAGGATGTCCAGTGTCTCTAGGCTTCTCCACCCTGGAGAGTCCAGTGGGGAACTTATCTGTGGACGTTCCCCCAGCTGATGAGCAGTTTAAGGACCTTTTCTGCCCCAGGAGAGCGACCCAACTTCCTCCTCACCGGCCATGGGACTGCGCCATTGACTTACTACTGGGTGCGCCTGTGCCTAAGGGGAAAATCAACTCACTCTCTCTTCCGGAAAGGAGAGCTATGGAGGAGTACATTAGGGAGGCCCTGAATCAAGAGTACATCCGGCCTTCCACGTCACCAGCGGCCTCTAGTTTTTTTTTTGTCTGGAAGAAGGACGGGGGCCTGAGACCGTGTATTGACTCAGGCACGGTGGGCCCTGTTTTTCACGCGGTTCAACTTGACTATCTCTTTCCACTCCAAGGATACCCGGGCCGACGCTCTGTCACAGCAATTTAATGGGCTAGCCAACGCAGAGGAGAAGAACGAGCCCATTCTTCCATGATCCTGAGTCCTATAGAGTGGACCGCCACAGGCCCATCTCCTCCGCCTCCGCCGTGCTGTCCCGCTGGTAAGCAATATATACCCCATACTCAACGCCCGGCTCTAATTCACTCTGCTCACGTCACCCCATGCACTGGCCACCCAGGGGCCAACGCCACCCTCTCGCTACTGTCAGAGCGCTTCTGGTGGCCCAACATGGCTGGAGAGATCAGAACGTATGTGAGGGGGTGCAAGGAATGCGCCATATCCAAGAGCCTTAGGAATCGACCGTGTGGGAAGCTTCACCCTCTTCCCATCCCGAATCATCCGTGGTCTCATCTGGGAGTGGACTTCATGACTGACCTACCAGTTTCCAGAGGTAACACCTGTATTCTCGTCGTAGTTGACCGATTTTCTAAGTAATGCCGTCTCATTCCCCTAAGAAAGCTGCCAACTGCCATGGAGACAGCCGAGAGTCTTTTTAACAGTGTGTTCCGGTATTTCAGACTCCCGGAAGACATAGTCTCAGATCGAGGACCCCAGTTTATCTCCCTGGTTTGGAGTGCTTTCTTTCTTCTCCTAGGAGTCGCAGTCAGCCTGTCGTCAGGGTACCACCCCCAGACCAATGGCCAGACAGAGCGCAAGATCCAGGAAATCAGCTGTTTCCTCCGTACGTTCTGCCACAATGACCAGGACTCCTGGAGCCAGTTCCTCGGATGGGCTGAATATGCCCAGAACTCGCTCCGGCAAACTACCACAGGTCTGACGCCATTCCAGTGCGTTTTGGGTTATCAGCCCCCACTCTTTCCATGGTCAGGAGAACCTTCTGATGTCCCTGCGGTAGATCACTGGTTCCGGGAAAGCGAGAGGGTTTGGGACCAAGCTCATCAGCAACTTCAGCGGGCTATCCGCAGACAGCAACTCACTGCGGATGTCTGCCGATCCTCCAACCCGGACTATCAACCAGGTCAGAAAGTGTGGCTGTCCACCCGGAACTTGCAACTGCGAGAACCATCCAAAAAGCTTGGTCCCAGGTTTGTTGGCCCCTTCACCATCTCCAGGAGAGTAAACCCGGTCACGTTTATGTTGTCACTCCCCCCGGAGTATCGCATACGCCCCACTTTCCACGTATCACAGTTCAAGCCTTATTTTGAACCTGCCTTTGCCCCCACAGACTCTGCACGGGAAGAACCCCCCTTACCGCTCCTTGCTGAAGAGGGGGCCATTTACAAGGTTAAGGAGATCCTGTCAGCATGGTGCCGTGGTGGTAAGTTAAAATATCTGGTGGATTGGGAAAGGTATGATCCGGAGGAACGATGGGACGACATTCTGGACCCTCAGCTAATTCAGGAGTTCCATCAGACACACCTCGGACACTATCTGTTTCAGTTGTTACCGTGTGGACAGAACAATCTGTTTACATATGAATATGAAATCAATGAGAGATGGACGTAAAACTTTTTTATAGATTATTCAATCATACATTCATCTTCTTTCCCGATTATTCCCTAATTCAGGGTAATGGGGTTTTCTGAAGTCTATACCATAGAGTGACATAGGGTGAGAGGTAGGGGTACACCCTGACCAGGTTGCCAATGAACTGCAGTGCACACATAAAAGAACAACCAGACACTGGCACTCACTCCTATAGGCAATTTATGTGTTTGAACTGTGGGAGGAGGAATCGGCAAAAACCCAACATGGCAGAAAGAACATGCAAACTCTGCACAGAAAAATCCCCAACCCGGGAATCAAACCCAAGGTCTTCTTGTTGATCGTGCACTATGTATTAGATATCTTCTTCTTCTACTTCTCCTTTTGGCTGCTCCCGTTAGGGGTCACCAAAGCGGATCGCTCTTCTCCACACTACCCTGACCTCTACATCTGGCTCTTTCACACCAACTACCTGCATATCTTCCTTCACTTAAACAATGCACACAGTCAGAAACAAAAAGATACAAGATAAGAATCTGTACAAACATTTGCAACAAGTTCAATTCCACGGATATTCGCTCGATCTAAAAAGTTTCTCTCATTTGTGGGTTCATGCTGGTTTTTGGTGGTCGCTGATACACTGAAAAGTGTGTTAGTGTGCAGTATCTCTTATTCCGCAAACACACTGTCATGTTGTCACTCACCTTTGCCTTTTGCCTGCTTTGCCAATCGCGCGCGTGCCCGTGTGTGTGTGTGTGTGTGTGTGTGTGTGTGTGTGTGTGTGTGTGTGTGTGTGTGTGCGACCAGGAAGCCAGTTTCAGGATGTCCCGTTGATGTTTTGAGTCTATAGCGTAAGTGTTGCTTCTGATGAATCGCGCGCGCGCACACACACACGCACGCACACACACACACACACACACACACACACACGCGCGCGCGCGCGCACACACACACACACACACACACACACACACACACACACACACAGGTTGTAATAGACCAGCGTGTAGAGACTTGAACAGCCCATCCCAGTGTGTGTACAGCAACTGATCATCACTGTAGCAGATCCAGAATCTCTTCTTGTTCCTTTTGAATGGTTTATTGTATAGTTAACACAATCCTGTAAATGTAACGCAACTTGAGTGAAATCTGGGGATGAAATAAATCATAGGAAAATAGTGATTGCATTTTTAGCGTTGCAACACTGTCGCTTTTCTTTTTCTTTTTTAAACGTTTTCAAAGAAAGAAGTGGTGGCTTGTAGTAAAATCCATAATGTAAAATTCATGGCCAAATTGCATTTACATTTAATTTTTTAATCATTTGATATTTTATGTATTATCAAAGAATATGCTTGAAAGCAACTGCTGGGTCCTTGAGCAAGGCCCCTATAAGACCTTGTATTATATCATTCATGAATTTATCTTCTAACACGCTTCTTTCTTAATTTGGGGTCACCAGGGATCTGCTGGAGCCGTATGGACCTGGACAGGTCACTAATCCATTGCAGGGTCAGTAATAAACCTAATGTACATGTTTTGGGACTGTGGGAGGAAACCAAAAGAACAGGGAAAACATGCAAACTCTGCACAGAAAGGCCTCTTGCCCAGGTTTCAAACCCATGACCTTCTTTCTGGCAGCCGTACTAACCACTACACCACCCCATTGTAGTATTCATTCATTCATCTTCTTACCTGTTTATTCCAGGATTTGGAGTAACGTGGGTCTGCTGGAGCCTATACCAGCACACATAGGGCGAGAGGCAGGGGTACCCCCTGGACGGCTCGCCAGTCCATCTCAGGACAACACAGACAAACAACCATTCACACACACATTCACTCCTATGGACAATTTAGAATAAGCAATCGACCTAATCTGCTTGTTTTTGGACTGTGGGAGAAAACTGGTGTACCCAGAGGAAACCCACGCAAGCACAGGGAGAACAAACTTTGTTGATGGTTTCTGTGTTTGCAACATGGTAGTGGTGGTATTAAGAGGTGTATCAGGTGGGAAATGGTAGCCTAGTGGTTAAGGCGTTGGACTAATACCAGAAAGACCAGGGTTTGAATCCCTCCTCCGCCAAGCAACCACTGTTAGTCTTTTGAGCAAGGTCCTTAACCCACAATTACTCAGTTGTAAAGAAAGAGACCAAATGTAAGTTGCTCTGGATAAGAACAAATAGGCCAGCTGCCAAACTGGAACTGTATCAGTAGGTAAAGCTCCCATTGAATGCACTGGCCACCACTTGATTATACAATCATAATTTTAATAAAATTTAATTTATTATAATAAAATAAGTTTAATATAATAACTGTTTGAGGTAAACGCCACTAATTTATCATATAATCACCCAGTCATTAAATGATATTACTTATCAATCTTTTCCCCTTCCATCATCCAAAACCTGTCCAAAAGGTTTTTTTAATCTTTTTTTTTGAAAGATATATTTCTATAATATATTTTTATCAGCAATATTTCAGCAATCAGATTCATTCTACCCACAAGTAAATTAAATCCTGACAAACGTTTCTCTTGCAATCTGTCAACAGGACACAAACACTACATTAATACAATTCTTAAGCGTGCCTATTCGTATTAAAATCAAATTCCAAGGACAAAAATATTTGTCATTTTAGTGGGAGAAAATGATGTAGAAAATCTGCTTGTTCATATACTAACTAATGTTTGAATTAATTGTGCGCTGGAATAGGCACCAGCAGACCCCCGTGACCCTGAATTAGGGAATAAGTGGGTAGGGAGATTGAATGAATGAATATTGAAATGCATGATGTAGATTTAACTGCTTCACGCTGAAAATATAACTTATTTTAGCTTCATATCAAAAGTTTTCTTTTCATTACCAATTGTCCAATGCTTTGTGTGTAAATAAATTAAATAAAAAGCCCTAAAAAAAATAGCTTCTTTACCCATTTAAAGTATCCACAAAATGATACACATTCAATTTAATATTAAAAACATTTTTAGCTGCTGCATAATTTGTCATTAAAATGAAAGAAATTCATAGTAATTTTATGATTGAAGTAAAAGTGTGTTCCTGAGATCAACTGTCTAAATGTTTAGCGGTTCTACTGGTCACAATGCTGTGAAACAGATGATGAAGACGACTGAAGTGGCTTGAGAAATTCTGAGGTAAAGATGGCCTCTGCATACTCTTCACAAACATCCTGGAACTCTCCTGCCACATCAGCCAGGGCCTCTGCAATCAACTCCTCAGCCAAACTGAAAGAGAACAGACAGGACAAAATAAACACTAGTTCTCTACTCCTTTACTAAAGACTTCAGTAAGTTCTGGTATTTTTTTAGTTTGGTTAGTAAGAGTAACAGCAATAAGCGAGGATGAAGGTCTAGTAATCAGGATGTGATCATTTACTTCCATGGTGTGATAATAGTTGCGACTACAACAGAAAGTCTTTTTGCTTTAATGGAACTCCTCTGTGGTTAAGTGTAAAGGTGGTGTGAGACATCTTTAATCCCAAACCTTTCTGCTCGCACAGTGGCACCACAAACCTCATCATAACTAATAGTTGTGTAAAAGGGAGCACTCTGTTCTGCGGCCTGCAGGTCACTATAAAATCTAACTAAGCAAAAGACCAGGCCAGAATTTCATTTGGGGATCTCGTTACTGCCAATATAACTAGATACTTTTAATTCTTGACTATTCATACGCTAAAACTCTATAACTGTCAATTATTAATTAACTATTATAAATTTTATGTTGCAGCTGTTTTGTATTTGTAGTAGCTGTGTTGCTTACAACAAACAAAATGTTGTAACCCTTTATTAAGACTTTATATATTGTCCTTCAGCTGCTAACCATTAGCGGTTGCCACAGCGGATCACTCCTGTGATCTGCACATTCGGCTTCGCGGGGTTTTACACTGGATACCCTTCCAAACACAACCCTTCCATTTATCTGGGCTTAGGACCGGCACTAAGGCTCCACCCTAATGGCTGGGTATTTATGGCCAATTTAGCCTTTATATTGTAATGTTGGCAAATCCAGAAGAGTACTCAGATGTTCTTTTGTACTTTAACATTCCAAGTCTTGTAGTACTTAAGGGCACACTTACTTTGGTGTAGAAAAAAGTAATTTAATTTATATATAATTACCATTGTTCATTGACAAAATACATATATAAAAATACATATAAAAACACAACCTGTCATTTCATGTACTCTTAGGGGCCAACTGGTAGCCACGGTAGGGCAAAGCACCTGCTTAATTCACTTATGCCTTGTGCAATCCTTTTCAATTTTAACTACAATCTACAACGGGTTAAAATCGAGTTTTAGTAATACTGTATTTTAATACTTTAGGGGCATCCACAAAAGTGCAACTGAAACAGAAACTCAGGGTTTTATGATTGATATTTTGTGCGTTTGTTGAGAGTATATATTGAAGATAAATGTCTGTGTCAATAGTATATTTCTTTGCTGAATTTAGTGACATTCTTTTGCAGTAATGAATAAAGCCACGTAAATGTCTTTTCAGCTTATGCCTTAACTACAGAAACAGTGACCTGTCAAATACAATTTCGATTAAAAGCAATAATCCCAACCCCAATGTAGTTTACATGCTCTAAGCCTAATTCATGTTTATTGAATTTGTGCGGCTTGGTATTGAGTGTGTGTGTGTGTGTGTGTGTTCTCTGCAGATCTTGCGCAGTGCTACAATGCTAATAAAGAGATGGTGTGCTTTATTATACCCCCAACAGCTGGAATACACTGGGAAAAACTGTGATACACCTTTTGAGCAATAGGAAATGTGTGGCCCACCCTTTAGCCACGAACATTTGTACAAATGTGTGAAACTTGACTAAATCTCTGCATATGTAGTCTGCTGCTATATTTATATTTATAAAGATTTATATTCTTAAGATCTTACCTTTCTGCTACATCACAGGGGTTAAAACTACCCACTGCTGCATGGGAGATCAGACGCAGGTAGGAATCATACTCCTTTCTGTATTGCTGGATGGTCTTTTGAATGCTGCTTGGGACATTTATACATAGAGTCCCCTTCTTCATTGCTTGCTCTGTGGATACACAGCAGGGAATGGCGGATGGTGGTTCCTCATCCAGCATGGAGCTTTCTGACCCTAGACTAAACACACACAAGATACTTTACTCAATACAGTTTTAAATACAACTGATTGCAGATGCTTTATATTAAACTATCAACCATTCTTAAGAGCCACAACACATGGTGTAAAGGAAAAAAGGACATATTTGTCTCTAAGGTCATATAGGAAATATGATACTTGCTTTACCATAAGCACTGGGCTCAATCATTTTGGTCAGAAGAAAACAAAACTACGTTAGGGGCGTTCCGTTCTAAGCTGAGTTACAGATCCCTGCAGCACTTTAACTAAACATTTAGAACAGATTTAATAGCCATCCCTGATAGCTACCTAACCTTATTTGAGTTTGCACTGTGCGTAAGAGGCAGTAGTCTTAACATAATCAAGCAGCTGAACATTTCACACAATAACTAAACACACTCTTTGCTTTTAATAGTTTCTTTTGAACTATAGCTAAAATAATTTTTAAGGGAAATGTAATTTGTTTTGCAGTCTTGAGCCGGATTAGCAGTTTTGTTTATTTTCTATATAAGACAGATAGAGTGGCTTCTTGAATAAAAATTGGTAGCAATATAGTTTTGGTAGTGCAGCACATGACCCATTTAAACACACTGAACTGAGTTCACAGCAAAAAGGAACAATTATAAGAGCCAGTTACTGATTCAGAACATAAATATAGGACACACCACCAGCCATTGCAGATTTTACTAGCCACTGGCTTTAAAGATAATTATTTTTTTTAGTAAACAAATGACTTTGAAGCATCTTTCTTCAATCATAGCCAGGAGCAAAAATATAACCTACTTATACACAGAGTACAATGCATGCAGACTGACATAATGAGTGAATTATATTCAAAACAAGACATTGTATGGAACAGTGCCTGAAAATCTCACTCAAACATACAGCAGTGCTGAAAGCTTTGTACTGACCTGCTTAAGTGGGTTTTGGCGTTTTATCGCTCTGGAATCAATGCATTCTGCTTACAAACATGCACCACTGCCCTGCTTGGGATTTTGAAATATGGTAGTATAACCCCTTTTATCATTAACTAAAATATATTTATCTATATTGAAGCTACACAAAGTAAACTGTATTTAGGGTCCCTGTTAAAATATGGCACAACATTGACATCTAAAATATATATTATAGATTTTTTTAAATTAACACTGGTGGGTTTTTACTCAAATAATAACTCAGCATGTGATAATGAGCTCAGAAGATTTGTGCTCAGAGTCCTTGTCATGCTGGAAAGGTTTTGGAGTCTCCTAGTTCCATTGAAAGAAAAGGAACCACATATGGATCTAAAGGTTAGTTGACCACAAACATTAAGTACAAGATCTTCCAACGTTTATACATAGACCTTTCTCAAACTGTTGCCACATAAATCTTTTCTTCACTGGATCCATCCTAAGTCATTTGCACAGAGCCCTGACTCACACCCCCTTAAAAAATTGGAATGAACTGAAACGCTTCAGTGCCTCAACTTATTAATGAATTGTACTTAAATGTTCAAATCCACACTTTTAAAACAAGTAAACCATTGTATGTGTTACTTTGTATCTATGTATCTCTTTTGCATTTAGCTAAAGCATGACCATCGCAAAGAAATCAATTCAACCGTAATACAAATGTTCCTGTGCATTAGTCAGAATAACCCTGTGCGGATCAGAAACTTCCATCTAAGGGAAAAAGAAAGACCCAAACAATACCAGCAAAACACATACACACTATTATTTTTTTTATTTCTGCTGGGTAAAGGATTGCTAGGAGAGTACTTATGTCTCTAAGTGCACAATTATAGCAGCACTTGTTCTCTAGGTATACTAATCAATTTTACCAAGGCTGACATTGCCTTTTTCCCCCTGTTCAGGCAACACTACAAAGGATAATAGATCTTTGCTTAGTGTGAAAACCAGTAGAAATCAATATTGTCGCTTTAGCCATCAGGAAAGATTCAAAGTTCAGATCAAATCTTTACAAAACTTATACTCCATGTGAATCTTTTTAATTAAGACAGGGCGATGCAGTTATAGATAGTTGCTCTCCCTGCACTTGCATGGGTTTCCTCCGGGTTTTCTGGTTTCCTTCCACATTCCAAAAACATGTACATTAGGTTGATTAGTGATTCTAAATTGCATATAAGAGAGAATGTGTGTGTGTGTGTGTGTGTGTGTGTGTGTGTGTGTGTGTGTGCGAGTGGTTGTTGTCTATGTGTTGTGGTGTCTTGTCTATGTATGTGTGGCCCTGTGATAGACTGGTGAACTGTCCAGGGTGTACACCTGCCTCTGACGCTATGTTCGCTGGAATAGGCTACAGCAAACCCCCATAAGTGGGTAAGATATAACAAATTTCTTGTATTGAACAAAATCTGTATAAATTATACTGCCAAAGTCATTTACACTGTTGTTGTTATGGACTGACTAGATAATTGTTCAAATACTGCTGAAGTTTTTTTATGTAATAAAAGGGGCAAAGCTCTGGTTCAAATGATCCACATCTATTCACAGACAAATCATCGAATAACACCATCACAACCGAAATGGGGAACGGAAGTACAAGGACTCAACCACCATGCAACTTTTACAACAGCAGTAGAAAAAATGTAAAGATACAATACATTGTAGGTTTAAATGTGTTCTTTACTTTTAAATAAAATAAATTTAAAGTCCTCTGTTTTATTGTCTAAAGCTCAAGACACTGCGTACATAAGAGAGCACTTATCAAGGTCTTTGCATTTTATAATATAAATAATAATATAATAATATAATATTTATAATATATACAGCCTCAAAAAACACATATTGAACATTGCCTCACAACAAGAAATTCCTGGGTTTTATTCCCGGGCAAGGATGTTTTTCCTGCACCTGTCCAAAAACCAAGTATGTTAGATTGGTTATTCATTTCATTTCATCTTCTTACCTGCTTATTCCCTAATTTGGGGTCACTAGTAATTGTACATTGCCCAAAGGAGTGACAGCAGACCCTGTGACCTCAAATTAGGGAATGAGCGGGTTAGAAGATGAATGAATGAATGAATATTGAACATTTCTCACGGTTCCCCCATGTGTTTAATAAGCTAATTGTCTTTTACTAGCGTCGTAAATACTGTTAACAGAATGTTTACACCTACGATACCTACGATTTTAGCCAGTAACCCAGACGAACAGACATGTTAAAGATATTGCAGGATCCAATTAGTTCCATTACATCGTTTACTTTCAGTGCCAGCAATATGACCCAATTCTGGTTTAATGATGTAATGTAAAACACCCACGACTAAGGTGACAGTCAGTAAATGCAGAAACACAACCTAGAAAACTATCTTCACCAACCAGGTAAAATAGTCTGTGTTACATTATATTCTAAAAATATCAATACATAGTTCTATCGATTGTTACTCCAGAATTGGAAATGTCTCCGGTTACTTATGTAACCTTGTTTCCATTATTAGCATCTTTAAGTGGGAAATTCCCAACCTTCACTTTTCTTCTTATCGTAAAGCAGGTCACGCTCTTCCACTGGTAATGGATAAAGGAGGCTATGCGCACCGACCCGGTCAAGAGTATATCTGAAGCCGTTAAATTGCAGAGACAATAAAATTTGTCTGGTTAACAGTTGTTCTAAAATGTTAGAGACTTTGGTTCAAGGTCACAAAACTACATAGCTTTAAAGCTACTGTTGAATCCTGTTCAGAAAATTTTGCTGAATGGGTCTGAGTCTTAGTGTCTCTAAATTCCCTGTTTACTTATTCTACATTATTTTAGGATGTGCCGCAGCCGCAGAGGCAGCTAAAAACCCTGCAAAGGCACAGGTCAGCCTTGCTGGTTAGGTAACTGCATTAATTAAGCATTCTAGTGCGTACAAAGGATCTGCTGACACACCATTTCTTTGCCTCACTGATTGCTGCAAATTACTCTTGAGATTCTGCTTGTTAACTTTATATTACATTAAGTTGATCCAATACATTATTTGTATGATGGTTTAATAGCACATTATGTCATTGATCTCTTCTATGCATTAACCTTTATTCATGCATACAGAAGAAGGAAAAGTAGGAAGACTTTAATATTTAAACATTTATAACAGCTGTGACAAATTAATCAAATGGAGATAATGAACAAATGTGTTTGAGCAGTCAGTCTTTAATGTAAGTGATTTCACAGTTACATACCCAGTTTCCACTGGTGCCTGAAGGACAATGTCTCCTGTAGTAGGGCGTCTCTTGGCTGGTTTTGTCAGTCTTATAGGTTGAGGAGATGCAGGTCTGGATCTAGTATGCTGTCTTTGAATACCTAAATTGCAACATAAGAACAACAATTGTCAATAAGAGCGCCGCCTGCTGGACAACACCCTCATTCATTTTCTTACCCGCTTATTCCCTAATACGGGGTCACGGGGGTCTGCTGGTGCCTATCCCAGCTCACATAGAGCACGAGGCGGGGTTACACCATGGATGGATCGCCAGTCCATCGTAGGCCAACGCAGACAAACAACCATTCACACACATTCACTCATATTTAGAAATCACCAATCGACCTAATCTGCATGTTTTTGGGCTGTGGGAGGAAACAGGAGTACCCAGAGTAAACCCATGCAAACGCGGGGAGAAGATGCAAACTCCGCACAAAAAGATCCCTAGGATGGAATTAGAACCTTCTTGTTGTGAGGTGACCATGCTATCCACTATAAGTAGTAATTTAAAACGTTTGGTTTTGCAAAGTATACATTGCAGCCAATAAAATGTTATAAGCTGCCATCCTTATTTTAATAACAAGCTTGGAAAACCGAAACACTGGAGACACTTCAATTTCACAAACATGGTATATCAGTGTATTCTGGCAACAACAAAGACTTGATGCAAAGACTCCCCATGTAATTATTATAATGGAATAATTAATATTTTCACCTATATCCATGTCCCAGAGAAGAGGGTCAGAATAAGATATTGTAGCAAAGCGCCGCCGCACTTCCTCTTCATCTTTCTAAACAAGAATATAAAAAATTATTTCTAACAGCGATACATTGTATTTATTATTATTATTCTAAGCTATTTCAGTATTTTGCCCTAATTTGTACAATGTAGTCAGGTGTGTGTCTTTATAATACAGTAAACTCATTTACTGAAACCCTATTGCTTAAACTACATACTTGCCAGTTAGTTACTTTAAGCACTGTAAAAAATTTATTTCAATAATCAGGTATTAATTGTGTGTTCATATTTTAGAGAACAGCGAATTCAGAGTGCTGACCTCTATCTCCTCCATGCGCAAAAGCATATTGTCCAGCATGGGGTCCTGCAGTAGTGGGTCATACTCCCTGTCCACCATCTGCCCAGCACCACCGGCTATGGCCTCTACATCAGTACTCACTACAGTCTGAGTAAACCCATAGGCAAAGAGAGCAGAACAATAGTACATGAGTTTACAATAACAAGGTTCATATTGACTGTCATTGCTTAGCTACCCTTTAAATAGAGCTCCAGGGACCTCTACTGGCTCAGGTTTAGTTACTTTTAAATCAGGCAACTGACCTTTTGGTACAGTATGTTAAAAATCACAGATATGAAATTGTTCAAAATCTTTACCTAAGTAAAAGAATTTATGGAAATATTTACTCAAGTAAGAGTAAGGTGTAAAAGCGACAACATAAATAAATACCGAGAGATTTTTCAGTATTTTTCAGTCTTTTCACATTCCTCTTCTGTAAAGTCCTCCTCTTCCCTGTTCTGCTTATATAAAGCTGGTTAAAGTTTTGTAATGTACATTAACATCACATCCCCTGTCACTTACAATCAAACCTATAACACACTCGTATGAACAGAGCAGTTCCTTTAAAATGATACTTTATTTTAACACTATGTTTATGTAACATGCATTATTTAGGTATGAATAAATACATTTCAATCCTGAGTTTATTTTGTATAAATATTTCACATTATACAGTCAGGTGTCATATAAACCTCATATAAATAGTGAGATATGGTATTGTCTTCACCATTACCAGTTACCTGCACACAATTCAATAAAGGTAGGAGCCTTTCGCTAGTTGTTTCCTCCACTCCATCAGTCGAGTGTGTAGGAGAGCCGGTTTTCACCCTATTAAACAAACACACTAAGTGAATTCCAAGCGCATCAGTCTAAAGCTCTGGCTAAGCGGCATGTGACATTACTGAATGATAAGTACACAAAGTATCATAAAACAGAGACCAAATTATAACAATAAAAAATATAATATCAATTCTAAAACTCTTACATGCACAGCAGTCCAATAATCCATACCAAGAGGTCACAAAAACACTATTACATAATGAACATTCCTGTGTAAACTCCTTCGATTATAAAGCTGTAATACTTAGAATTAGACTGACACCGTGTCTGACCTGAGAACCTGTTGTTGGTCGTCGTATCTGACGTTTTCCGTACTGGTGTTTCCCTGGCTTTGGCTTTCGGCTTGCCCACCTATGGGCTTTGAGGGTTTTACTGGAGAGAAAAGACATCTTGGCTCTGGTCTGCTGGACACAGGTCTGCTAAAACAAATAATATTTCAATGATTCTTTGTAATTATGTCGTTTTATTGTGTTAATGCTGTAACCATGCTCGAGTGAATATTAGCTTTAAAGCAAAACTATGTACTTTTTTTGTTGGCAGTTAAGAATGATTCTTAACTGAACAAATTTTACTGACACTGTAGTCCTAACGCCTAACCACACCCAGTATCTGATCGGATCAGTACACACAGCCCCGGTCTTTCTTAAAACAGAGTGTGATCTGCTTCATGGCATACTGTATGTCTCATATTTTACAGGTAGCCTGAGTGGTGTTAGAAAACAGTATAAACATAGTTTAACACTATGTTCGAGTCAGCAAGGAAACTAAAGCGGATATTTACATTAAGCTTACAGCATTTGGCAGACGCTCTTATACAGAGACTTACAACTAAGTAATTATGGGTTAAGCACCTATCCCTAGGGCCCCACAGTGGTTGCTTGGTGGTGCTGGGAATCGAACTTTCATGTATCAGTCCAACACCTTAACCACTAAGCTACCACTTTGTCAGATGAAATGGAACAAAGAGAAAAAGAGAATTAACAGACATGAATCCGAACCCGAATCAATAACGGACAGGCTTGCAAAACTGACGGAGTCCTAGTTAATGCTACTGGATTTGTAAGTCTTATATTTACATTTGTTCTTGATGTCCTGATGTCCAATCAAATTGATGTCCAATCAATTTCATGGTGAATGCATGCAAACCACAGTTGAAGTAAGTGTGTGTTTGCAGTGTGAAAAGACTGACCGCTGTTTCCCAGAATGAGGAGATGTAGGTATCCAGGGCACTGATGGCTCTTTTTGAAGTAACTGACTTTCTCTGAGCTTGGATGAAACAGTGGGCTGCTGAAAACCAGCATCCCGAACATGAACACATAGCTGTAAGAATTAGGAGATCAGTGTTTAACCACACATTTTTTTATCTCAGTTTTATTATAATGACACAAGCTTATTTATGAAATTGCCCTGCTTCTCCTGCTTATCAGGACTTTTCTCTGATAAAACCAATCAATCACGAGGAATGGGATCATTCACAGGAGCTGGTCTAGTGTTTGTAAGCCGCAGTCACCTTGCATTTGTCAGGATGAGCTAATCCACTAGATGATTTAGGAACATCTATTTCTGGCCTGCTATGACGCTCCTTCTCCCTCATCTCCCGCATGCGCAACAGATTCTGGATCCCACTCTTCAGAACCTCCTTGTGATCCTGATGCAAGAATTGAGCTCCTTTTATCTGCCGACCTGCTGCTCTTCTGTCTAAGTAAAAAAAATGAGAACATTTATTGATAAATTTATTTATTTGTGCACACTATAGTTTTTTCTATTATCAATGACAATAAAGGCACAGATACACAATTTCAGTTATATAGTATTTAATCACTCAATAAATGACATTTATATACAAAATACATTACATTGCATGCAGAGTTCATAGCCTGAAAGCAATTCAAGCACACTTAGAGTAAAAAACCTATGCAAGCGCCAGGAGAACATGCGAACTCTGCACAGAAAGACTCCCTTAAAAGGGATTTAAACCCGTTGCCTTTTGCTGTAAGGCAATCGTGCTAACCACTATACCACCCCGTCCCCGACAAGGTGAGAGAGGTTAGGTTGAGATGGTTTGGACATGTGCAGAGGAGGGACATACAGTATATTGGTAGAAGAATGCTGTGGATGGAGGTGTCGGGCAGGAGGAAAAGAGGAAGACCAAGAAGGAGGTTTATGGATGTGATGAGAAAATATGCAGGTAGTTGGGGTGAAAGAGGCAAATGTACAGGACAGGGCAGTGTGGAGAAGAGCAATCCGCTGTGGCGACCCCTAATTGGGAGCAGCCGAAAGAAGAAGAAGAAGAAGAAGAAGAAGACTATTAGTCAGATCATCTGATAATTTTTCATCACCTACTTAATAAAATGTATATGTTCATTAGAATGTATACATAATATGTACAGAAGTAGTTGGGACAGAAAACCATAACATATGCATGT
This sequence comes from Pseudolaguvia tuberculata, assembly GCA_026260255.1. Taxonomy (NCBI): domain Eukaryota; kingdom Metazoa; phylum Chordata; class Actinopteri; order Siluriformes; family Sisoridae; genus Pseudolaguvia; species Pseudolaguvia tuberculata. The sequence goes on from JAOTRA010096565.1 coordinate 18,617, forward strand.
CAGTTTCTGTCTCACTCCTATTTTAACCTCCATGTTTTTCAATAGACATTAAAGCCTGGCTGTAGAGATTTGCTCATTCAGCCACAAAACACTAACGTCGGGTGAGGTATTCTAGGGTGAATTAAGGATCCCAGCCTATCTCATAGGTGTTTAGTGGGGTTGAGGTCAGGGCAAGTTCTTCCAAACCAACCATAAACACATCATGTCAACATAAAGCTCAATGACTTTGTGCACAAGAGCACTGCCATGCTAGAGCAGTGTTTGGATCTCCCAGTAATGGAAAATCTTAACAGTACAGCATGCATCCTATTGTAGACAACTATGTGCTTCTAATGTTGTTTTGACAACAGTTTATGGAGGACACATATAAATGAGCTGGTAGTGTTCACAAACTCTCCTTTTTTTTTAAATCTGCTTACTTGTTTTTGGAGCTGATAATTTATTTGGTCGCTGAGTGGCTTTGGTAGTTTGGACCCAAGGATAGTAGTTAAGTGACTTGCTGCGTCCAATGACCCTTGAAGTCCTCTCTTTTATAGAAGAGACACTTTGCTTACGTGGCTCTTGCTTCTGCTGACTGTCCTGCTTACTCAGTGCCAGGTCCAGCATCTAAGTAAAATTTGTAAAAAAAAAAAAAATAATAATAATAATAATAATAATAAATAAATAAACATCTATACACTTTAAATCAGACATTACACGGACTTATATTTAAAAATATCGATAAAAATAGTACCATAAAATAAAATGTTATTACTTCTAACTTCTGCAGGATGTCCAGCGTGGTCTCTGGGATGGATAAGCCCTGGCCAACCTCCAGCTTGGCAGAGCAGAGCGAGAGTTGTCGTATAAGCTGACCCAGCTCTTTATACTGAACAGGTATTCTGCAGTCAGCAGGGTCTGACAGCTGCTGAATAAATGCTTGCATGGCTCGGACTGCGCCGCGATGAGCTGCTGCCAACCTGTTTGCTACCCTGCACTGAAAACGACAAATAATGCATCTCAGTCTCAGAACAGCCCATTTGTAGAATAAAACATCTTCAATGTCACAAACCTCTTACCTTACTGGTAGACCTTCCACTCTGAGAACGAAGCTTGCCTAAATCTTCCTGAATTTCTTTTACCTTAATGTATAAAAATTATTCGTATAAAAAATTGTAAATCAATTTTTTTTAGTAAATGATCACTAATTGTGCAGTAGAGAAAAACAATAGATCATACAAGTTCTTTACCAAATAACAAATTCTAGGCTGCATCTAACGGACATGCTAAATCCCCATAATCTATCCAAATATCTAATATCTGGGGGCCTTGAAGCATAGAGGCAATAAAGTTTTCCTTAAAAATGACACAGATTCATTCATATTTCAAATTCATTGCCATGAATCTTTTACTGGCGCTTGTGTGAGTGTGTGAGTTTTGGTGCTAATATTCTGTTATTAATAAAAAAAACTATAACAAAAATAAATTGGAAATTCTTATAATACATCTGCTTGTGCCCATCTCGGCGCACATAGGGAGAGAGGCAGAAGTACACCCTGGACAGGTCACCAGTCCATCACAATTCAACACATAGACGAACAACCACTCACACACACACATTCACTCTGGTGGCAATTTAGAATCACCAATTGACCTAATGTACATGTTTTTGGACTGTGGTAGGAAACCGGAGTACCCACAAATGCTGGGAGAACATGCAAACAGAAAAAGATTTCCGACCCGGGAATCGAACCCGGGATCTTCTTGTAAGGTGCCACAGCACTGCTCTTCATTGTAAGTTGAAAGACAAAAGTTACTTATTTTATGGAAAATAAATGTTTTTGTATTTATTTCTAGCCAGTTATGAGTGATAAAAATAAAAACAGAGTTTCATTTGAAAAAAAAAACATTATAGCTGTGCAACTGCAGCTCTTTAACACAGAGCCTTATGAAAACACTTGTGCATTTTGTTGCATTGCAGCTGGTACTGACTTGCTGCTTTAAAACGTAGATAATCCGTGCAGAGCGAACAGCCTGTTCCTGCTGGCGGATCTCAATTCTTCGCTTCTCATCCGGATCTATAATCTCCACCATTCGTCCTGCAAAGCACAGCGCACAATCCTAACATCTGCATCCATCAAAACAGCTACACAATAACAATGCGAAGAGATATGATCAGCATTACCCTTATTCATGAGCTGTTCTATTCTCTGCACAAAAGGTTCCAACTCTTTCTGTAGTTTGCAAATTTCTCTGCTAAGCTGTGACTCACTGCTTTCCATTTTAAGGCCAGGGTCTCTGGTTGGAGGAGAATGTCTTTGTTCTGTTGAAGATGTTGGTAAATGTTTCTGAGGAGAAGATCCAGACATCTGTGTACTTGACTTTGACTTTCTCTCTGGACTTTCTTTTCTTTGCTCACCTTCAGAAGACAAGCCATTCTAGATTTGGATTAGAAACACCAAATATGGGTTGATTAACGTTGCATGACTGTGACATATTGAGATAAGATATTAATTCACTGTTTACATACAATGTATGGCCAGAAGTAATGGGACACTGGACCATAGTTTCAATCTTAATCCTAAGTCTGGGTAATTGTACATATAGCCACAAAATGATCAGTGAGTTTAGACACTAATTCTAGAGGTGCAGTTGGTTTAAGTGTTCAAAAAGTGTACAATGGGATTAAGGTTTGTGTTTCTTGCGGAACACTTGTCCACACCATGTTTTGATAAAGCTCAAAGGTTTTTTGCACGTTGACATGGTCATGCTAGAATGGTGTTTGGGTCTTTTAAAGGCAAATATTAATACTATACACAATAAAGGCAGCTGCCTGGAAAACTGTCCAAAAGTCATAATTTATGGATATGCTGGTTAGGTGTCCAGAAACTTTGTGCCTTTGTGGAAGTGCAATTGATTGGCACCTGGTGGTTGTCATTTTTATTACTCTCTGGACTTGGAGTCCTCACTTCTGTCAGGTGTAACAGACTATTTGATGACCCCTGTCGTTTTCTGCGGAGGTCTTTTTTGGCTAGCCATACTGCAGTCTGTAGCTGCTCATCAGAGAGAACGGAAAGGCATAAGGAGCTGCTGCACTTTACACCGGTGTCCTGGAGCTCCCGCTGAGACGAACGCCTCTCGATCACAATAGGACCTGGGGGACCTACTAGAGTTGCTCGGTTCAAGGCATCAGTTGGCAAGGCAAGATTAAACAAAAGCTGTGAAAAAGAGGGAAAATCGGAGAGTAAGTTTTTTTGTTGAATAGCAATCATTTTCAAATAATGGAATAAGACACTTGGCTAGATTCACTCAACAGATTTGCCAATACACATTAAAAAACCTTAACCTATAATTCATAAAACTATGTGTGGTTTGTCTGATTTCACTTTTCAGTCACAGAACAGGCTAGAAAACAAAAAAAAGAAGGGAACACACTGTATTTAAGATGAACACAAATAACAAAAAATAAAATAACACATTGTGTTAACTGATAAACCATGCGGGCGGTGCGGTGGCAAGAAGGTCCCATGTTCAATTACCGGGGATCTTTTTGTGTAGAGTTTGCAAGTTCTCCCTATGCTTGAGTGGGTTTCCTCTGGATACTCCGTCTTCCTACAGGGGATTCCGGTTTCTTCCCATCATTCAAAAGCATGTACATTAGGTTGAATGTTGAGTCTAAATTGCCCATAAGAGTGAATGTGTGTGAGTGGTTGTTCATCTGTGTGAGGCCCTGCGATGCACTGGATGTGCACTTGGATAGGCTCCAGCAGACACCCGTGACTGCAAATTGGGGAATAAGCTTGTAAGAAGTTGAATGAATGAATATAGATAGTTAGATAGTTAAATAGACATATTTTCTATCTTCATATCTATCTTTATCCATGTCTGTCTGATCACCAAATTTTACCTGAACGTGAAAGTAACTGTCACACTTCGAACACTACTTGACTGATTGGACAGCTGTCCTGAGAACAGTATAGTATTAAAGATAACTTTGCTTTGTATTCTGTGCATTTAAACAACATTTACCTGTGTTTGAGGTCCAGTGATCCGGTCTGTATTGTGCTTTCGAACCCATGCTGTAGCTGTAGCTTCTCTCACTGGCGATCCCGTCGGATCATCTGTACTCATCGTCAAGGAACACAGCAAACAGTTTTAAAAACACCACTAACCGCCAGCAAATACTAGTCAAAAAACCACACGAGAATATATGATATATCGTTTAATAATAAATATTCTATGCCAATATTCGTGTAATTAACTAATAAACACAAGCTATAATTATTAATTAGCTAAATAGACATTTATCAAGACAAAGCTTCAGCTTTAAACACCGCCAAGGTAACAGCATTCTTCTTCTTGAGTTGTAGAGCGAGATTGTAGTGGAAGTGCGACGGCACCATCTAACGTTTGCGGCATGTAACTGCAGGAAGGATCGCCACACTTCTTTTTTTTTTCTTTCGGCTGCTCCCGTTAGGGGTCGCCACAGCGGATCACTCTTCTCCATACTACCTTGTCATCTACATCTGCCCCTTTCACCCCAACTACCTGCATGTCTTTCCTCGCCACATCCATCCCCTTCTCCTTCTCTTCCTTTGGCCAACAGTAGCCCAATTTCCACTCGATCCATGTTGGCTAACGGTACCTGTGGCAAAAACCCGGGTCTTGCCCGATCAGGTATTAAACTCTAAATCGTTGACCGCATATTTGATTTGGGGCATTTTACACTGGATGCCCTTCCTAACGCAATACTCCCCATTTATCCGGACTTGTCACTAAGAATGCACTAGCTTGTGCAACCCTAATGGCTGGGTTAGAATAGAGCGCCACACAAATCTTCTAAATATTTTTTTTATCATTATGCCTTTCGGTGTCATTTTAGGTTTGAGGTTTGATTCCCACCTCTACCCTGTGTGTCCTCTACAGTACACCACTTTCTTCCACCAATCTAATTATAATGCATTGTAGATTAATTACTTGAGTGTGTGTGATGTGCCATGTGGTGTGTTTGACCGTCCTGGTTGTTCCTCATCTCGTGCCCTAAGAAAGACTACAGATTTTCTGCAACCCTATGCATAACAAGCAAAACAGAATAAATATGCATCTAACACTATTAGAACCTTCCCTTCTTCAGTGGGTCATAATATGCCGTCTTGATTTCATATTTTTTTAAAATATGAAATCGGAGGATGAGAGGCAAGGATGCACCCTGGACAGATTGCCTGTCCATTGCAGGCCACATATAGACGAACAACCACTCACACACTTATTAACTCCTATGGGCAATTTAGAATCACCAATCAACCTAATCTACATGTTTGTGGATTGTGGGATGAAACCAGAGTACCCAGAGGAAACCCATGCAAGCGCGGGGAGAACATGCAAACTCTGCACAGAAAGATGCCCAGATGGGAATCAAACCGTGCCGCCCTGTTATATTTTAATCAAGTGATAAATAGATTATTTTATAAAAAATAGATAGATCCCCTTTGAACTTGTACATGATGAACTTTATACATTGCTTATCTGCTTTCTATTTGTATATCTTCACAGAAACCTTTCTTTATGTTCTGTATTCCCAACTAAAGTATTCTCCTCTATACCAGCCCAGCATTGTGTTCCTATCCAACCAACAGGCAATTTTAGTTAAATACTAAAAATTGTGTGCCTTCTTCTCACTGTTTTTACACTACTTTGTGCAATTTTTCTTCACTCCATCTATTGCCCTACAACCCTATGGGCCAGCACTGCAGACAATGAAGAAATATGAACAGTGAGCACATGAACTAATATGTCCTGACATCTCACAGGGCACCTGAATTATTGACTTGGTGAATCAGCAAAGTGTGTACACAGAACGTCCTGCTGTCCTCTGGGCCAAGCAGACCACTACCAGCTTAAAATCCAAAGCGACAGATGCACTGAAAAAAAGGCGAAGCTGTGCAACAAAAAAGGACAAAGCTGTTAGTGATTATCTGGTGAAGACAGAGGTGACCTCCTCAAAGTGTCAGTTAAAAATAAGAGCAACCTGTGGTGAGCAATTCTCCAACACAGTGCGGATGGGAAAGCTTTTTCAAGTGATGAATACAAATAAGTCTCCTATAGAGTGATGGTAAAGCTAATATCTGCAAAATCTGATTTACATTGTATTGTGTAGGCTACATTAAAGGGTTATGTATCATAAGCATTATTACGATTATTGACATTTACGTTTTACCAGCAACTATCAAATAGACGATTCTTTCGTCTGTCCATGGTGTACCTCTGACTCTCGCCCTATGTAAGTTGTAACCCTGAATTAGGGAATAAGCGGGTTAGGAGATGAATGAATGCATATATTGACTATATCCTATGCAAAACCTTATTTTGGACGAGACATTAAGGCTTATATAATAATTTAAACAATATATATGTAATTTAAGTTCATTGGTGTTTTAGACTTTTATTCAGGTTTTTATTAACACAATATAGGGACTATTGACCACCTGACAATCACATCCCTATGTATTTTTGAGCCTCTATTTAAGATTTAGACTTTATGCTTCTGGAGATTTATTTCCGCCACATTTTGAAGTGTAGATGTTGGGATTTGCTGATTTAGCCACAATAGTGTCAAGAATGCAGCTGCTCGAGTTGTTTTCAACCGTCCAAAGTTTTCACACACCACCCCATTGCTGCGCTCCCTCCACTGG
>JAOTRA010096585.1:1471-11484 GCA_026260255.1 Pseudolaguvia tuberculata
CACTGTAGTGTGTGAAGATTATATCCTGATTCCTATCAGACCTCTACTGTCAGTCAAACTTTTGTCCCAGGTTTAACGTTTAGTTTTGTTTTTAAGAAAGAAATAGCTTTTAAAATGATTTTAACTGACTACCAGATTCCCCCCTGATAAAACAATTGCAATTCCAGCATTTGGAAGATGCTCTTATCCACAGTGACTTATAACTGAGCGATTGCTGCTTAAGGGTCCTTAAGGGTGGTGAATGGAACCCTGGTCTTTCTGGTATGAGTCCAACACCTTAACAACTAAGCCGCTACTTCCATCAATCACGTAAAAGGGGTGCAAAAAATAAAATTGTTGATCTTTTGTGGCTTTTCTGCCTGTCATTTGTGTTGTGATGCAGAATACTTGTGGAAGAAGGTGATCTGGTCACATGAGAGCTAAATTTAACTCCTTGTGAAACATGGTGTTGGAAGCATTATAATTTTTTTGTAGTAGAGATGCATATATATATATATATATATATGGGTGTCAATGCCACAACGCAATACACCATGATATCGGCCCAGAAGAGTGTAAAGACTTTAGATTATAAGATCCAAACTATTTTTTTTTTTTCCAGTAAATTTTATGTCAAAAGCATTCCAAACATTATCATTGCAAAGTTTGTGAGTTCCAACATTGTTTGATTCCTGTCTACACATTCGGGATTCTCTGGTTGTGCTGTCTGTGTCACATCTTGGCACCCAACAAACAGTTTAATCTAGAGTGGGGAGGTTTGTCTTCATGTTCCTTCTTTTTTGTTTAATATAACCCAAAACACACTGCCCATTCATTGAAACGCGGCGGCGGCGGCATTGTGTTTACTTCAGCAGGGATAGTGAAGCTGGTCAGACTTATCAGGGTTTAAAAAAATAACTGCAGTAATTTTTTTTGTAACAGTGCAAATGTTTTTATTATTATGTTAAAGCTCATTCAGGGAAAAGATTGCTGATTATCAGCTGACATGTCTATCTTTTGATCTGTTCTGATTTGCAGAGGAGGCTGTACGCAGCCCAGGCTGCCCGTAAGGTTGACGTTTGTGAAGCGCTCAAATTCGGACCACAAGAGGTGCAGGTGAGATTTTTTTTTTTTTAAATTATGCATTTTGATGTGTAATCAGTTTATTTTACACACCTAGCGAACATTGTTTCTTCTTGGTTCTTGTGTTTTTTCTAGGTGTCCAAACTGCCCAGTGGCCTGGTTATTGCGTCACTGGAGAACTACTCCCCAGCCTCTCGTATCAGTGTTCTTGTGAAGGCTGGCAGCCGCTATGAGCCCCATGACAGCTTGGGTGTCACACACACGCTCCGACTGGCCAGTGGCCTGGTGGGTTGTGAACAGCACTGTGTGTTTTCCTATGTTGTTTATGGGATGTATTAACATATACTTGTTCACAGACCACCAAAGGAGCCTCTGCATTCCGCATTTGCCGTGGCATTGAGGCTGTCGGAGGAAGTCTGGGGTATGCATCGTTTCTTCCGATTGTACGTGATTTTAATATAGTTGTGCATACTTACTAATGAGTGTTGCATGTTTTTATGTAGAGTTTCTACAAACCGGGAAACCATGGCTTACACAGTGGACTGTTTGAGAGATCACATGTAAGCACAAATTATTAAAGACTTTACCTGTTGTTTAGGGTGTTTCTATTATAGTGTGTGTGTGTGTGTGTGTGTGTCTGATTGTAGTGACACTGTCATGGAGTATCTGATCAATGTGACTACGGCCCCCGAGTTTCGGGCATGGGAACTCTCTGATCTCACCCCCAGGGTCAAAGTGGACATTGCCATCGCCAAGCAGAACCCACAGATTGGTATGTCAAAACTTTAAATGAACTCCATTTAAAGGATCAGAGTTTTCGTAACAGTGCTAGTAGTATTTATTCATACACAGTATTTATAAGCCGTCTGTAATAGTACAGATAACGAAATTTTCATTGCATAAGAAAATCAAAGCATAAGAAAATTAACACCTTTTCTTTGACATTGCAGACATACCCGGTTTTATGGTAAAATAGCTGAAATTAGTGGTTGGATCCTGTCGCATCTGTGAACTGTCAGATTTCTAATAATAAATTGGGAGCAAATTGGGCCTGAATTCAACAGGAAGTGTAAACTCACGCCCTCCCCGATATTCTCCAGTATTTCTAAGTAAGTCACTTTGTATGATGTCACCCTCTTTCTTCAAGGTCTCCTTGAGAGTCTGCATGCTGCTTCTTACAAGAACGCCCTCTCCAACTCTCTGTACTGCCCGGAGTTCATGGTGGGCAAATTTACCACAGAACAGGTGAGAATCACAACTTTTTAATTTGGCTTTTTTTTTTTTTTTTTTACTGTCTTTTTAACTTGAAGATCTTTCCCGTCACAGCTTCACGCCTTCGTTCAAAACAATTTTACAAGTGCAAGAATGGCGCTCGTTGGGCTCGGTATGTTTTATACATTTTGTGTAACTGTCTAGTCTGAATGTGGGATTTCTTCTAATGAATGATGTCTGTTGTTCAGGTGTGGAACATGCAGTTCTTAAACAAGTCGGAGAGCAATTCCTAAACATCCGGAGTGGAACAGGTGTTGTTGGCTCCAAAGCCCTTTACCGCGGAGGTACTGCCACAAATATAAACATTCCCTTTGTAAATAGAAGCATACTAAAAATGTTGGGTTCTACCCCTAAGCAAGGCCCCTAACCTGTAATTTCTCTTGTGTAAATGAGATGAATGTACGTTACTCTGGACAGCTATCAAATATGCAGCAAATATAAATGTACAGTAATTTGGTGCTCATGCTGGAGACGATACCACACAACACCTTCCAACAATTTAGTGGAATTTTACCAAAGCTGAACCAGGGTGTGGGTGGGTTTCACAAAACAAAAACCAAATTTGGCGTCATCTATAAAGGCTTCATTGTAATCATGCCAAAGTTCCTTTTATTTTTTTTCTTGGGTTAAAAAAGGTTTAATATAAACAAGCAGCACCGTTAATTCCTGTTACTGTAAAATTCAATGAATATAACAAATGCATACGTACTGTATATAAATGGAATACATAATAGTACTAGAGGTGGGCAGTATGGCCAAAATAATGTTTTCTATATAGATATAGATAAGTAATGTGGTTATCACAGTCATGCTATATTTCACACTCTTAACTTCTCATTACTTATTCTGGAAAATAAACCAAAAAGCTTTTATATTATAAATATTAGTAGAGAAATTATAAAGACCATATTACATTGCTTTTCTCATTATTGGATTTATGAAATATGCCATTTGTAATTATTTAATTACTATATGTATAGGTAAAATAGCAGTTAAATAACAAATGGAAAAAATCCTAAATAACTTATATATTTATAATTAAGTATGTAAACAATTATGTAAAAAGGTGTGCTAGCCACACCCAATTATTTATGACTTATTACGCCGTATATCCAATTAAAATAAATTACGGTTGACAATTTATTCCACAATAACTATATACAGTCCTACAGCCCTAAATACGAATATTTTCATTGATAAAACTTTAATTATTCTTGTTTTTAATGGCAGTAAATGTACTCTATAGTAATTGCTTCTTAATCAGCTATGCATGTTAACTATTGCCTGTCCTTATTAAATTGATATTTTTAGCATCAAAAATGAATTTAAATACGATCAGCTGCCAAATTATATCAACCTGGCTCTAATCCATTTTGTTAGTGGACCAGGGTTATGGGTAATATCTAGCTGCTCGCAGTAGCATTGTGGTTTTGCATGTGTCCCACACCTCCACTTCTAACCTTGTGTGGTACAGCTCGTCTGTTCTCCCTGTGTTCCACCGGTCCTGTTTACATTTCTGGCTTTTAGCAGATGCCTTCATCTGGAGCAACCGGTGGGTTTTTATGTACCACTGAGCAATTAGGGGTTTAGGACATTGCTCAAAGCTGGGATTTGAACCCACAGTCCTTTCACTACCAGACTAACATCTTAACCACTGAGCCACCCCCTAATTGCTACCACCAGAGGCAACTTGTAGGCCAAATGTAAAAGCATCTCTAAATTGGACGCTCAAGGTTTGTTCACTCTGTACCCTGGGATAGGCATCAGATACTTTGTAGAAGATAAATTGATAAGTAGATGGACAAAATGTATGTAAGTAAATAATGGTGTATTAACTTAAGGCCCACCTGTTGTTTTGTATGTGTGTAAAGTAATGAGCTGGGTTGTGTTTGCGTAGGTGAGGTGAGGACTGAGACAGGAAGCAGTCTAGTGCATTCGGCGGTGGTGAGCGAGAGTGCAGTGGGCAGCTCTGCCGATGCCGCAGCTTTTAGCATTCTGCAGCATGTTCTGGGAGCTGGACCGCATGTCAAAAGAGGTTCCAACACCAGCAGCAAGCTCAGCCAAGCCATTGCTAAAGCTACAGCTCAGCCTTTTGATGTAAGTGGAGTCGCTCGAGAGAACCGGTAAACTTTTACCAAGTTCTGCCAGTATTCGGTTTATCTTGAGTCCAGATACATTAATTTCACCTCTTTTTAAAGAACTGTTATGGAGGATTTTATAAAAACTAAAATAAATTTACATCTTATGTGCTTAAAACAATTAATCAACAGTCATCACTGATAAAATATTATCATCAGATTTATTTTGTAGTCAAGAAATGATTCTCACACTTTTTCCATATTTCTTTTTGTTGGGAGAAAAATGTTGATGAATAGTGAAGCAGTGTCACTTTGCTTTTATATTCTCTTTGTATTCTATTATAATTATCTTGATATGTCTGAACTTAGGTTTCTTCGGTTATTTTCATCCACAACATCCCAAAATATTAAAGTTAAGCTAAGTGAAATGCTTACAAACAGATTGTGAGTCCCAGCGCCAGTAATCTGCCACAATAGGGCCTCTGAGCAAGGACCATAGAAAATTTGTTTCTTCTGGATAAAAATCATCTTCCGGATGACAAATATAAATGTGTACATTTGGTCCAACCTTCTGGGTTTTTTTTTTTTATTACTAAGCTTGTTTTTAAAGGTAATTTTTTTACAATTATTTTTATACATTATGTTTGCCATAGACTTGTGGATTTGTATGTTGTAGCAGTGGTTAAAGTTTTGGGATGAACTGGAGATCTGAGCGCACCACAGACCTCCTTATCTGATGTTAATGTCCAAAATGACATACGTTTGTGGTCAGGTGTCCACGACGTTTGGCTATATAGCGCATATTAGCCCATTATTTCTTATTACTCTTTTATTGACAGCTGAAAGGAAAAATTTGCTCAATACTCCTTTCTTCCCAGGCCTCTGCATTCAATGTCAATTACTCTGATTCTGGACTGTTTGGCATTTACACCATCTCCCAGGCTAATTCCACTAGAGATGTGAGTCAACTTTACAATCCCATAAAATACCTTAATATAAATCCTGCCAAACGCTGTATCTGCCTATTACAAGACATCATTTTTCTTGGTTATTTTATCAGGTGATTAAAGCTGCTGTTGGTCAAGTCAACGCTATTGCACAAGGAAATCTGTCTGCAGAGGATCTCAGCAGAGCCAAGTGAGTGTCTAAATATATCCGTTCAGGATTAGGCTTTCATATTTCTTTAACTGTGTGTCTTTCTATGTGTAGGACTCAGTTAAAGGCTGAGTACTTCATGTCCTTGGAGACCTCAGAAGGGCTGTTGGAGACAATCGGAACACAGGCTTTGACCGAGGGCACTTACCAATCTCCAGAGGCAATAGGCCAAAAAATCGATGCTGTCTCTTCAAGTGATGTCATCAGTGTAAGTCACGGTTTAGAATAAACTTTAGTGAAGTCATTGTATAAAATTTGTGTTGCTGGATAGAAAGAGGTTAACATACGTTTTTGTCTTTAGGCGGCAAAGAAGTTTGCATCTGGAAAGAAGTCCATGGCTTCCAGCGGACATCTGGTTAACACACCTTTCGTGGATGAAATTTGAACATCCATCAGTGTTTAGTTATTTATCCATTATTTTGACAACCTTTTAAAAATACAGCCACAGCTCAAAGACACAGCAAAGTGATGCTGTCCTATCCTGTCCTATCCTGTCCTATCCTGTCCTGTCCTGTCCTGTCCTGTTGAAATATGATTGGATGAAACAACAAATTAAGTCATCATGACGGTGCATTTCAAATGTATAGCATATGTAAACTAAAGATTAAAGTGGAGTAGAAATCATGTGAAGGGTTTCATGAGTTGTTTTTTTTTGTGTGTTTTGATCAGCAGTTTAGGTTGCCGAGGGATAATTTACAGCATATAGCAGACACATTTTATCCAATGAGCAGCAGTCCATGCAAGGATGCCCAGACTTTAATAATTTGGTCAGGCTGCACATGGCATAGTGGTTAGCATGGTCGCCTCACAACAAAAAAGGTCCTTGGTTCGATTCCTGGGCTGGGGATCTTTCTGTGCAGAATTTGCATCCGCTTGTGTAGGGTTCCTCTGGGCAATCCGGTTTCCTCCCACAGATTGATTTGGTGATTCTAAATTTCCCATAGGAGTAAATGTGTGTGGTTGTTTGTCTTTGTGGCCCTGCGATGGACTGTACCCTTGCCTCTTACCTTATGTGTGCTGAAATAGGATCCAGCTAACCCGTGACTGAATAAGCGGTTAAGATGCATGAATGAATGAATGAATGAATGAATGAATAATTTGGTCGTGTGATCTTTCTAATTTTAGCATATTGGATGACTTTCATTGCGTTTCTGCAGCTTAACGTGTTTTCAAGCAACTGACGTCACCAGTGACGTTGACGAGGTCAGTACCACTCCCCGGGTCCTGTTTTATTAATCTAAATTCCCGTAGAAATGTCGCGAGATTTGCCTCTCCCGGTGATTTGAGACCCTCGCGTATGTGTACGGTTACCTCAGTTTGCTCAACAAAAGGTAGAGCAGAAATATTAGCCGAGCCGATAAACTGGTAGTCGGGATATTTAAACTGGTAGTCGGGATATTTAAAGGGTCTAGGTGGATATTTAAGGATATTCTGCGGGAGCTGTGCGTTATTTAGTTCTAAAAATACTAGTGTAAGAGCGCTGAGCGGTCCTCGGTCTCTCTGTGTCTCTGTGTGTGAAGGATTCGGTTGGAATTCCCTCTGTTCTGGTGGTCACCGGAGTCTGAGGTGAAGTTTTAATAGCAACTAATGATAAAGTTGCTTTCCAGAATTTTTTTGAGGAGGAAAAACCCCGCCGCGCTCTGAGCCACGCCGATGCTTTGTGTAGAAATTATGGGAAATGGATAAACTCACCATTATTTCCGGATGTCTATTTCTTGCCGCCGATATTTTTGCAATCGCCAGCGTGGTGAATCCGGATTGGATCAACACCGGAGAGGAGGAAGGTATGAACCCGAATCTTTTACCATCATTCATTCATTCATTCATTCATCATCTTATCCGCTGATTCCTTTAATCAACCGCTCACACACTCACATTCACTCCTATGGGCAATTTAGAATCACCAATCAACCTAATGGACATGTTTTTGGACTGTGGGAGAAAACCGGAGTACCCGGAGGAGAACTTGCAAACTCCGCAAGGAAAGACCGCCGGCCAAGGAATCGAACCGGGGACCTTCTTGTTCTGAAGCGACCGTGATAACAGTCCTTAGATTTAATCACCATTTCAACAGCTTGGAGTCTTTAAGGATTAATTTGGCAGCTTGGGATTGGAACTCATAACCTTCCGATCAGTAGTTCAACTCTTTTAACCATTGAGCTACCACTTTCCTTTAAGTATTTACTTAACCTTTTGTTTTCTATATCCAGCACGACTTTCATTTATATTGTCTTTGAGCTCCATTTCTTCCCATAAATTCTATAGTTATTTGAGCTGGTCATATTTCATTCATTCATCCATCTTCTAACCTGCTTATGGTTGCAGGGGGCTCTGCTGGAGCCTATCCCAGCACGCATAGGTTAGAGGCAGGGGTACACCATGGACAGGATGCCGGTCCATCACAAGGCCACTCAAATAAACTACCACACACACACACAATCAATCCTATGGGCAATTTAGAGTCAGCAATCTGCCTAATGTACATAGTTTTGGGCTTTAGGAGGAAACCGGTGTACCCAAATAAAATCCATGCAAGCGTGGGCAGAACATGCCAACTCTGAATAGAATGACCTTCGGCCTGGGAATCTTACCCTGGACCTTGTTGCTGGTCATATGTGGGTTCATGATGATAAATGACCGTAAAATGGACTGGTGTACCCCCCTGCCTCTCGCCCTATGTGTGCTGGGATAGGTGCGGCAGTCCCTCGTGACTCCGAATTCGGGAATAAGCGGGTAAGAAGATGAATGAATGACCGTAAAGCAGTGGTGACCAATCTTAGTCTTGGAGGGTTGGCGCCAACCCTCTAATCAAACACCTGAAACATCTAATCAAGGCTCGATTCCTGTGGCGGGGATCTTTGTGGTAACTGAGTAGTTGGGAGTTAAGGGCTTTTGCTTAGAGGCCCAGCAGTAGCCACTTGGTGGTATTTGAATTAGCAGACCAACATTGTGGTGATACTACCACCCAAATAAAATATATCCCAAGTGACTATAGAAAACACCAGCCTCCAGGACTGAGTCTGGTGAGCCTTGGGCTTCATGTTTTCATTCTTGTTTGTGTAATTCATCCATTCATCTTCTTACCCGCTTATTCCCTAATTCCAGGTCCAATCGACCTAATCTGCATGTTTTTGGATGGTGGGAGGAATTGTGTAATGCATAAAAAATAAAAAAGGATACCATGTAATGCAATAAAAACAGTCTTGTGCTCAATTTATTAAAACTCATCCCAGTGCACACAGGGTGCGAGACAGGGGTACACCGTGAACATGTCGCCAGTGCATCGCAGGGCCACACATAGACCTGATTCAAAGATAATTGTAAAGGGGTTACTGACATTTTGCCTCTCGGATACTGTGTAAAAGCATCCTGTAAATAACACAGCTACCAGAAATAAATCTGATAAAGCGGTGTGTTTGATGTATGTGTGAATTCTTGGTGGTACCATGTGGCGCCCAAATAAAATTCTACTGAAAGTTTGGAAAAGAATAAAAAAATCTTTAAACTTCATCTATTGCAGGGTATAGTTATGTGAGACACCATTTTTTGTTATTGCCTCCAAAAGCAACAGGAACACTAGCATTAATCAGCCGAAATGACCGAACAGGATGTGGTGGACGTCATCATTATCATCATCAATGTCCACTTGTCAGGAATATGATGAATTATCATTCGGCCAAAAATCTTTTTCACATTTATGAGCCATTGCTGTTGTGTGATGAGATTATATTTTGTGCTTTGAACCGTGTGCCACATATAGGTGTGATTCAGCTGTTTGTAAGCCGTATCCCGGCGGTTAAGGTGTGGACTGC
Organism: Pseudolaguvia tuberculata; assembly: GCA_026260255.1. NCBI lineage: Eukaryota > Metazoa > Chordata > Actinopteri > Siluriformes > Sisoridae > Pseudolaguvia > Pseudolaguvia tuberculata. The sequence continues at coordinate 10,851 of JAOTRA010096585.1, forward strand.
TAATTGGAAAATCTTGGGCTCAGTTCCCAACACCAGGCGGTCACTTCTGGGTCTGTCTGCCAAATGCCAAAAATGCAAATGAAAGCAATGGTTCAGATCCTAGGATCACCAAGCTGCTACTACTGGATCCCTAAGAAGGTTCTTATGGTCTCGGTTGTATAAATTCAATAATTGTTAGTCGCTATGGATAAGAAAATCTACCAAATGATTTAATTTTGCTGTATGCAGCAGATGGAAACATTTAGTCAGTTTGTACCCAAAAATATTATAGCCGTATCCATTCATTTAACTTACTTGTTCCCTAATTCATGGGGTTTCTGTGAGCCTATCCTAGCGCATTTAAAGCGAGAGACAGGGCTACACCCTGGACAGGTCGCCAGTCCATCGCAGAGCCACACATAGACAAACCATTAGCAATTTAGAATCACCAATCAACCTAATATACATGTTTTTGGGCTGTAGGAGGAAACCGGAGTAGCCGGAGAAACCCTACGCTAGTGCGTGGAGAACATACAAACAACTCACAAAAAGACCCTATGCCTTGGAAATCAAACCCCAAGCGGGGGTACACCCTGGACGGGTCGCCAGTCCATCTCAGGGCAACACATAGACAAACAACCATTCACACACACAT
>JAOTRA010096595.1:0-11483 GCA_026260255.1 Pseudolaguvia tuberculata
GATAGGCGCAGCAGACCCCCGTGACCCCGGATTCGGGAATAAGCGGGAAAGAAGATGAATGAATGAATGAATGAATTGTAGGCATATGTATTTTTTAACATTTTATTTTTAATAAAGATGGTTAAGGGTTTGTATTTGGAATAGTTTGAAGAAAATCAGTTTCTAATTGAAAAAATAAGTAACAGAATGTTTAGTCTAGTTGTAGTTACGTGGCTATATACTAAAAGTTAGAACATAAATTACATTAGTTAAATATAAATATATGTTTGTTTGTATTTTATAAGTAAGAAAAGATGTCAAAAAACAAGAAAGTCAAGCCATAATTTATTATCAAGAATAAATTCTATCCTTGGCTGTGTCCAAACCTCACAATTCCCGAGTTGCAAAACAGATGACTTGTCAAAGATTTAATGGTGTGTTAAAGTTGGACAGATTAAATCAGGAAAATATTTAAGCCAAAAAACAGATTCCTTAATCTTTAAAAAATCTTTTACTATTATGAAGACTAGGACACGTGATAAGTGATCAAAGCCAAGGTCAGTATTTTTTTTAATAATTGAAAATTTGAATGTATTCAAGATGTGCATGATGAACTGGCTTTATGGGATGTGCAAACAGTTCTACAGTTCAACCCTCACAGCAGGGTGGAGACATGTAAGTTTGGCACAGTTGTAATGAGTCATATGCTCCCTTGAAATTCTGCAACACCTGTTAATGTTTTTACAAAGTCAAAAACAGCATTTTAAAGAAATATTATATGTCAAAATATAAAATCAGCGTTAAAGCTAAAAGCTAAGAACCTTATAAATAAAGGACCAATTCTTAAGGAACCGTTAAATATTATGCATTTATGAACAGTAATAAACGATTCAATCGTTTGTAATATATTAAATGTATTATGTACATTTGACATATTTCTGTTCCTGGCTCCCAGGTATGAAACCCATATTGAAAAAGTAATAGTTGATTACGGGTAACTGCATGGGCAGGTGTCTCTTATAAAATAGACGATGAGTGCATATTATAACACCATTTTCACACTTGTATGTCATAAGATATAAAGTTGTTTTCACCTCTGATTGAAGAAATGAAGCAGAAAGCATCAAATCGGTCGATGGATTTATCTCGAATGCCATAGCTTCTGACACCTGGTGCCATATCTGTACCACCACAGGCATCCCGAGGCACTGATACAGGGTACTGTGCAGTACCGTCGGCCAGCCAGCCAGCGTTGCACCAGTCAAGCTTCTCTTCATCCCAGGCTTCAAAGAGTTGTTCGAAAGTAGCCAAGCAAGCAGCTTGCTGCTCACATGCCTCTTTAGCTTCCTGAAAGTTGAACTGGTAGCGCCCCACTGGAGAGTAATATGGGAACACGACACCTGTGGAAGGCAACCAAAATTCAGGTTATTAGAGTTACATCCAACAGTGATAGATACATTCACCATAGAATTTAAAAGGTTTTTTATCCAGCGTGACTTAGAAATGGTCTCTGAATGTAATACTGTTATAAAGTTAACCTGAACGTGTGTAGGATGCTGGTATCAGACATATCAGCTATGATATTGCGCTTCTGGTAGATGATGCAACTGCATTTCGTTGCTGTGTACCTGTACTAGGCAAAAACAATAAAGTACCTGTACTAGGCAATAACAATAAAGTTCTATCTATCTATCTATCTATCTATCTATCTATCTATCTATCTATCTATCTATCTATCTATCTATCTATCTATCTATCAGGCTTTAAAACACTGAACAGCTATAACAATATCTGTGCATCTGATATTTACATTTCTGGCATCTTTTTCAGAGGTGCTTATTTTCATCTAACTTTTTTCATCCACCTGAGCAGTTGAGGGTTAAGAGTTCTCACTCAACAGCAAGTCAGCAGTTTATGTTCCGGAAAGACAATTTAATTTGCTTGTGACAGGGACACCTCATTCCCACATACACTGAACAACTTTAATGCTATTTCCTTTCCTCAAGGTGATTTTATGTGCAGAACAACTAGAACAACTGGATGGTGAGGAAGACCATTATTCCTCCCAATAACTAGTTGTCTAAGTAGAGTTAATACAGATTAGTCTGCTGGACCGGACAGCAAGCATTGCCGTTGGTCCGACATGGTCCTAATGCACCACCATTGTCCCATTGTTACATTTTGCGTATTCTAATTGCTCTACAGATGATTCAAACTCATTTACAACATAAGGACATAGACTTAAGTTCAGCATCCAACACAATCGTCCTTCTGCACCTGATCCGGAAGCTGAGCCTAAACACCTTACTATGAAACTGAATCTTGGACTTTCTGGCTGGAAAACCTCAGACAGTTTGTATCAGAACCACCACAAGCTCAGAATGAGCACAAAAGACCAGAGACCTTCTAAAACAATCATACCAATCCAACAATTGGTGCACCTTATAAATCAGTGACTAAAGAAAGAAAGTATTTCTTTCATTAAATGGTCATTTAGATGATCTTTCACATGTGTTTTGCAGAGTATATCATCACCCCGAAACTGAAGCTCCACAGTGATGCTCTCATCCTCCAGGCCATCTATGATCTCACAGCGGTAGCGTCCAGTGTCATCGTTCTGCAGCTGGTTGATAACCAGAGATGCATCACCTGGAGCACTTCGTCTGAGACGCACTCGACCCTGGAAGTCGCCATAACTCCTGTGGCGGGAGCCAAAAGCCACCATGACGTGCAACTCTTTGGTCTCACCTGTGTTAGGCTGCCAGAGCCACTTCACCCGTGTCCTGCGAGGTGACCTGACCTCCGGTTCGTAGCGGTACACACAGGGAAGAGTCACGTTGCCTCCTTGTACAGCAGACACCAAAGTTTGTGGAGATTCCACATGAAGACGAACCCCACTGAAATAAACTATAAAAGGTATTTAAATATAAAAACTATAAAAAAAATTATAATGTGAAATAACACAAGCTGACATACTCTCCCCGTTTCCTTTGCCATCAGGTGACAAGTCCTGATAGTAGTAACTGTTGGAGAGTCGCAGCGCCTGATTCTCAAGCGCAAGCTGCAGTAACAGAAGCAGCAACAGCAGGGGGCGCTTCATCATCATCATCCTATTTACCAGAATTGCGGTTTCCAAAACAACGTCCTACAAAAGAGCACGAAGAATAGAATTATTTAGGAAGAAATATTTCACGGTTTGCTTTTATTCTACTACAATAAGCATATCACGTACCTGCACTGCACAGACAGTCATATTCCTAAAGATTTGAAGTTTTACATGCTGATATTTTACAGGTTTTTATTCAACATTCTGTAGGTGATGTCTCTGACTATACAATTTGCAGCTGGATAGAATTGTCTACTGACAATTAACCTGAACTTATACCAGAACAGAGACTATATAACAGATAAAGTCATTATACTTTTACAAACATTGCAATTAAAGTGTTGTTTTGTTGGGGTTTTTTTGTTGGTGTGATTTTGCAAGCATAATTTAAAACTGCAATATAGCGCAAATTGAAATATAGGTGTATATAATAATCTTTATATAGAAAGAGAACATCTGTTTTATGTCAGCAACTAGCGCACATCACGCAGATTTGCGGGAGGCCGCTAAACACAAACCGCAACAAAAGGACTTGAATTTCGAGCTGCTTACCGACTGAAGGCGATGGCGAGCTCGGTGCATTCTCTGAACAGTTCTCTCATGTGTTCACATGTTCACACTCCGCCCGGGTTTAACACACTCGCTCCCCCTCTACGCGTAGCTGGAGCGCTGCGATGACGTCACAGAGGCATCCTCTTGTTAAGAAGCACTTTCTTAAACTGTAACAATCTATCTATCTATCTATCTATCTATCTATCTATCTATCTAGCTTTTGCATCACAAGTCACCAGGATACAATCTTTTGATTTTTTTCGGAATGAACCACTTCTAGATGATGAAGAACACCAGAACACCCAGAAGAAACCTATAAAGATATGTTAAATCTCACTTACATTCATTCATTCATTTATTCATTCATTCATTCATCTTCTCACCTAATTCGGGGTCACGGGGATCTGCAGAAGCCTGTCCCAGTGCACATAGGGTGAGGCACAGAGGGGCACCCTAGACAGGTAGCCAGTCCATCCCAGGGCCAGACATAGACAAACAACCATTCACACACACATTCAATTTAGAAATCAATTCACAAATTTACAAATCAACCTAATCTGCGGGCGGCGCGGTGGCGTAGTGGATAGCACAGTCGCCTCACAACAAGAAGGTCCTGGGTTCGAATCCCTGGCTGGGATCTTTCTGTGCGGAGTTTGCATGTTCTCCCCACGCTTGCATTGGTTTCCTCCGGATACTCCGGTTTCCTACCAAAAACATGCAGATTAGGTCAATTGGTGATTCGAAATTGCCCATAGGAGTGAATGTGTGTGTGAATGGTTGTTTGTCTATGTGTTGCCCTGAGATGGACTGGTGACTCATCCAGGGTGTACTCCCTGCCCCTTGCCCCATGAGTGCTGGGATAGGCACAGCAGACCCTGTGACCCCGAATTCAGGAATAAGCAGGTTAGAAGATGAATGAATGAACCTAATCTGCATGTTTTTGGACTGTGGGAGGAAACCGGAGTACCAGGAGGAAACATTGCAAACGCCACTGTGAGAACTGCAACTCCGGAGGTCCGCCCGGAGAGGGCGCCCTCGCCCGATTACTGATCAAGTGCTTCCTGTCTGCAGTAATTGGGCGTGGGCTTCCTATATAAGGAGGAGACTTTCTGAAGAGCATTGCGAAGTATTGTTGCCCTAGGCCTATACCAAGCGTTGTAACTATGTATTTTTGGATTGACTTTTGGATTATTGATTCATTGGATTTTTGGACTTGATTTCTCTTTTTGGATTTCCCCTTGGATATTGTTTGCCCAGATTCCTCCCCTGTTACCCTTCCTTAATAAAGCTCCTGTCTACTGTAAAATGGATCCTTACACGCTCTCGCCACCCACCTCGTTACAGCCACACAGAAAGATGCCCTGCCCGGGAATCAAACCCGGGACCTTCTTCGTTTGAAATTAATTATTTTTTAAAAATAAATTAATTATATAAAATGAATCTTCAACTCTTAATTGTTTAATTTCCCTTAAAGAAATTTGCACTTAAACATTGAAAGCAAATATCAGCTGGCATATAGGCTGATTTTTTTTTAAGCTTAATTTTGTTATTATTATTTTCCAATTTCTAGTTGATTTTTGAGTTTTACTTCAAATACAGAACCAGTTACTAAAATAAAAACAGTAATTTGATCTGAGGCTGAAGTCCAATCCGCAAACATCCTGAACTCTGACATGCCTAACAAATACAGCTGGCCACGAATAAAGCTGAAACCAGGATTCCTCTTCTCCCTGAAGTCCTATAAAGCTGCTTCAATTTCCAGAGTCAATAGAAGATGGCATTGGTATCCTGAACAAGATTTTATTTCCACTTTTGTTCACATGCACATCGTCTCTGAAGATTTGATATCATGGTTTGAATTGTGTAACCCTTGCCATCTCTTTTTCCTTACATGTGGATTTTCCTGCTCAATGATAGTGTTTTAGGTTTGGTGATGGCAGTGTGTGCACATCAGCAGATGTGGAAAGGAAAGAGCTGCTCAGCGGCCTTTAGTGACAGCAGGATGTTGGGCTGACTTCTTCACTCAGCGTTATGGCACAGAGCAAAACACTGCTCATCCCACCTCTGCTTATGATCTCACATTTTTCATCTTCACACATAACAAGAGACGAAAGAGACAAGTTTACTTTTCAGCATTCACAAATACTCAAAGCAATTATAGATGCGTTTGAAGATCCCAGAGAGTTTAAGCCCACAGCTAAGATGAAAGCTCTTGCCTGGAGCAAGGAATGCCAACTGTTTCTCAATAGCAGGGAATGGAAGACAAGGTTAATTTCAGCTGCTAACACAAGACATGATAGCATTGTGAGCTAATTGTTTGGTTAGAAGAAAAAAAAATCCAGAGCTCTGATCGGATATTTCCCAAACAATATCAGGTCAGTATAAATGGAAAAGAAGACAGAGTTGACTTAGCCTATTTTAACCTTTTCAATCAAACAAATGAAAGTGAAAAAACCTTCAGACATTTCAACACAAGTACTTTTTTTCGCTTACTCATTCATTTATTCATACAGCACACATAGGGCGAGAGGCGGGGTACACCCTGGACGGGTTGCCAGTCTATCTTAGGGCAATACATAGACAAACAACCATTCACACACACTCACTCCTATGGACAATATAGAATCACCAATCTGCATGTTTTTTGACAGTGGGGGGAAACTGGAGAACCCGGAGGAAACCCACGCAAGCGCAGGGAGAACATGCAAACTCACCACAGAAAGATCCCCAGTCCGGGAATCAAACCCTGGACCTTCTTGTTGTGAGGCGACCGTGCTATTCACTATGCCACCGCGCTGCCAGGTACTTTTTTAAATAAAAAATAATAACATTAGATTCCAAAACATCAATCCAGCAAATTAATTAGTTTGCTAATAAATACATGGAAAACATTTCAAAAAAGTAACGTCCAACATTTAAGTAAATTTTTTAGATCCCAGCACTTCTTCTTCCCCTTTCAGCTGCTCGCTACAGCGTATCGCTCTTCTCCACACTACCCTGTCCTCTACATCTGCCTCTTTCACCCTAACTACCTGCATATCTTCCCTCACCACATCCATAAACCTCCATTTTTTTAGATCCCAGTATACTGTACTTTTACTATGAAGAAGCATATAAATCATCTTGCTAGATAATGTTGTAAAATGTATGAATATAATTTGTTCCCACAATAATTACACTTCTGTTAGAAAGCTATTTCCTGACTAGGATAAACGTCAGTGCTTAATAACAAGGTTCTGTTTTCTCTTCTCCAATCTTTCATTTACTCTAAAACATTTCCCTTTAAGCCATGTTTGATTGCAGGTGGTAAGATTGCAGTTTTCAAGCCGTCAGAAAATTCATGCTTTCAGTTATTTAATCAGTTAATGATAAAATTCTGCTATACTGATTTCCCGCCGGGAGGAGGCCAGAAGAAAGACCTTGGACTCGCTGGAGGGACTATGTCTCTCGGCTGGCCTGGAAACGCTTCGGTGTTCCCCCGGAAGAGCTGAAGAAAGTGTCTGGGGAGAGGGATGTCTGGGCATCACTGCTTGGACTGCTGCCCCCACGACCCAGTCCCGGATAAACAGTGAGAAAATAATGATGGTGATGATGATGACAGTTACAAGCTTTGGTTTTATGTTCACGTGACAAAAAGAATAAGGAAAAATGTTGATGTTAGACTCAGATCATTTGGGATTTTTATTCAGAATTGTCTCCAGAGATTCACTATACAATAAATCCCGATACATGGGTCACAATAGAGAATATCACGATATTACAATACAATAGATTTTGCAATCCTTAAAAAAAGCTAAAACAACAAATACAAAGATGCTTGCATTTTAGCAGCCATGCCTACAGTTACAGTTTGGCATTTGGCAGACGCTCTTATCTAGAGTGACTTGTATTTGGTCTCGTTTTTTCTGTTTTTATTTATTTATTTATTTTATAACTGAGCAATTGTGGGCCTTGCTCAAGGGCCCACTGTGGTTGCTTGTTGGAGATGGGAATCGAACCCCATTCTTTCTGGTATTAGTCCTTAAATAAATGTAAAGACATTACAAAACATAAAAATATTGATAGGGTTATTGTAACCAAAATTATTGTTATAAGTTATTTTTCTTCAATCGTTTTTTTTTTAAACCTAGTTAACCACTAGTTATTCCTTAAGAGTAAAACACAGTTGAAATCCATACAACAACCGTATTATTATATTATTCATTCATTCATCTACTAACCCGCTTACTCCCGAATTTGGGGTCACGGGGGTCTGCTGCGCCTATCCCAGCACACATAGGGCGAGAGGCGGGGGTACAACCTGGACGGGTCGCCAGTCCATCTCAGGGCAACACATAGACAAACAACTATTCACACACACATTCACTCCTATAGACAATTTGAATTCTACCTAATCTACCTAATCTGCATGTTTTTGGACTGTGGGAGGAAACCGGCATACCCGGAGGAAACCCACGCAAGCGCGGGGAGAACAAGCAAATTCCACACAAAAAGATCCCGGCCCAGGAATCCAGGACTTTCTTGTTGTGAGGCGACTGTGCTATCCACTACGCCACCGTGCCGCCCTCATATTATATTACAGTCTTGTCAATCAAAAGCAAAAATAAAAGACTACTGTGAGCTTAAACTCAAGACAACTGAACTGTTAAAGATAAAAAAAATTGATTTCACCTTTAACTGAACATTTTCCTTTGTGTATGTTTCCTATAGCAGTCAGTGTAAAGAGATTTTCCCCAGGTTCATCCATTATTGTAACCTTTATCTTGCTCAGAAATACAGGGAACCTGACATCCATCCCAGGGGATTCAGAACACAGATGGGGAGCAAACCAATCCTCACTCTCTCTCTCTCTCTCTCTCTCTCTCTCTCTCTCTCTCTCTCTATTACATACACACAAGACAATTCTCTACAAAACCCCACCCTCATAGGGTAAATAGGAAGGAATCAAACCCCCAGCCCCAAAAGTGTGAGGCATGACAGCAAGCATTAAGCGATCCTGCTTCTCTCTATAAGGACTGTTGAGTGAGTCCATGTCAAGGTCATGAATACAGTTTTTTTTTTTTACTACAATCAGATGAATGACTTAAATAATAATTGAGTCGTAGCTGCAGGAATCTATGCAATGTGCTAATGCCATAATATTAGCGGATTGGATAATTATATACATAAATGTAAAGGTTTACCACTAATATTTATATTTTCCTCTTCTTGGTATATCTTGCATTGTCTTTGGTAAATAAATAAATGTATTATTTCTTAAGCATTGTTGTTCCTATATTGCATTTGATATCCATGTAGTCTTTACAATGATCCGTGTAACTAAAGATATTGTAAACCATGAAATATCCATATTCAGAGTCAATCAACGTCTTCAAATTCTGTGTTGCTTTCGCGTTTCATCAAAAGACAGATTTAGAGTGAGTGAGTTTCTCCATCAACTGAACAAACAAAAGATGACTTCCTCTATCGACAAGTTTATTGGTTTTCCAGATAAAATATATTCCAGCATAACTTTGTTATTCCAGGAATTAGCTCTTCCTGAAGGTGCCAGGCTCAAACTGACATTTTCCTGCCATTCGTTTCCCCTCCATTCTTCCTGATATAACTTGGACAAGGCTTCTATATACTGCACCTAGTTAAGCAACATATGACGAATAATAGAACACTGGTTCTTTTGGGAATCACACCACACAGAGATCTTTATACCCTGTTTAGTTCAGGCCTTTTCACAACAGTGACTTGATTAGGAAAACGAAATGGAAAGAAATTTAACATGGGACCAATTCAGCAGGGTGAACCATGTATGGAAATTGCAGAGTCAAAGAATAGCATTATTATCTATTTTATTCTTTTTTTTAGTAATTGAGAACAGGACATATTTTAAGATACACAGAACTGTAGCATGTTATTCATCAAATAAAAAAAACACATTAAATGAGACAGAACAAAGAACATATTGAATAGGGTTCACAAAGTTATCATTGTGAGATGGAACCCACTCACAAAATGGAACTATTATTTAATTGAACAATTTTATTAATTGTTTCATAGTTCCTTTTAATCATGTAGTAGTCTGTCTAAATTTTAATTAAGGGGAAAAAAATCTTGGCACGTCTCATTAATATTAACGCTTGCATTAAATTGCACATGCCCATAATTTATAATTCATAGGGGGTTATGGGGGAAGAGGAGGGTCAGATCAGAACACCATAAGAGCATTATGTCGATTAAGAAAAGGTAGAACTATAGTGCAAACCATAGAAATCATGCAAAATCTAATCTAAAAAAATACAAATCACTTCGGTATTATATATTTACAATATTTCAGGTAATCGTTTATTTTTATGATAAGAAGCGATTTTTTTTTTTTAAATCAGTAGCACATTGTAATTGATTCAACTCTACCTGAGAAAGATCTGTGGCAGTTGTTGGGCCAAAGCATGACAAGAGAAGAGCATGGTCCTGGTTATATATGGTATTTCAATCAGTACAGGTTTTCAGACATCCTCAAGAAATAAAGCATTTTTCTTATCCAGAGAAACATTTTACAGCATATGACCAATAATCTTGTTAAACACTCACAACAACACACACGTCTTAGATTATTTATTGTGTGACTCAGGTATTTTAAACAAAAACTCCAATTCTATTTTTATATTTTAACCTTCAAAATGGAGATCAGTCCTAACAAAGGAACATCAATGTATAATATTTCCCAGAACCAATGAATGAATGGATCATGAAGGTATTTTAAAATGGGGATATTTTTATTTACACTGTCAGTTATACTTCTCACTGCTTTGCAAGCTTGAACAGCACTTACATTTCATGGATTGTCTTTAGAAGTTGAACGTCCCTGAAATGCTGGTACGAATAATAACCCAGTCGTTACTGATTGGATTTGGTTTCTTGTTTTGTCTTAGCGCCCTCTGGTGCTGCTAGTGAGGCAGTGCATTAAGTGGCTCAAGATGAAGGGATGGAGGGATTTCAAGGAGGGAGTAATTAGAAAGATGCTGAATTAATCCTCACAGCCCAGCAGCTCCATTCGCAGCGTGATGCTCTCATGCCACTCCCATGGGATCACACGGACAAATCGGGCAAGGAAAGGTGGATCGAATACATTCTTTTTGTGCACATTGTTGTCACTGTTGCCAGGAAAGATCTGGAGGTAGAAAAAAAAGAAAATGCAAAGAAACACAAAAATTAGCTTAAAGTGATAATGAGAACAGAAGATGTATGTGACTGCTGGCTCTGTTAGTTCCTACAGAACAGGTGGTTACTCACTAGACATTTTTTTAATAATTAATTTTTAGATTACATTTGGGGTTTTTTTTCAATATAGAGCAAATCTTTAAAGATAAAAGAGAACAGAAATGATTGTTAAACCTTATCTGTGTTTTTTTTGTCATCTTGCACTATAGTCCAGGTCTTGCCGTTGTTACTGTACGCCACTTTGTAAGCTGAAACAAACTGCACACTGCCAAAGTCTTTAGCGCCCTGAGTGATGATTCCAGTGATCCGCTTAGGGGAGAGCAAATCCACCTAATAAAATAGAATGAGAGCCAAAGCAAACCTGAATACCTGAAATCCCATGACAATTTCGCTCTGATTATCTCATTAAGCTTTTGAAGATCATTTTTGTGAGGGGCGGCATGGTGGCGTAGTGGATTGCACAGTCGCCTCACAACAAGAATACCGGGTTCGAATCCAGTCAGGATCTTTCTGTGCGGAGTTTGCATGTTCTCCCCGCGCTTGCGTAGGTTTCCTATAGGTATTCCGGTTTTCTCCCACAGTCCAAAAACATGCAGATTAGGTGGATTGGTGATTGTAAATTGTCCATAGGAGT
>JAOTRA010096613.1:0-11482 GCA_026260255.1 Pseudolaguvia tuberculata
GCTGAAACTCGTCTATCACAAATCACTCCTGCCACTCTTCTCCACCCGCACCACCCTGCCTGAACTCTCTTCTTCACATCTGTCAACCTATCCATCACCACTGCAAACAAGAAAGGGCTCAGAGCTGATCCTTATTGCAATCCCACCTTCACCTTGAACCAGTCCGACACTCCTACCGCACTGCAGTCACACTGTCCTCATACATGTCCTGCACCATCCTCACAATAAATTAAAAAGCCCATAAATGATGAAAATCAGTACAGTGATGCTAAGATAAATGCTAACAGCTTAGAAATTCTGTCCCCAGTCTCCGTCCACATTTGTTCTGTAATGGATGGATGATACTTTCACATAGGTGGGGCTACCAGTCAACACCAGTTCCTTACAGGTGAGCTCTCTAGTTTTTGTTTTACACGCCTTTTAATTCTAATGATGGTAAAGTTACACCATTTTCCCGCCGGTTTATTTCAGAATTCACATAGTTTTAGAAAAGTTTCAGTAAAATATAATTTCAGTGTTGGAACATTTCAGATTGAATAAAATTGTTTATTTTATTTTTACATTAAAGTGTGTCTTCAGCCACAATCCGGTGGCTGGAGACCCGAGACACAATTCGGTGCCCAGGGTCAGAATCCGGTTTCTTCATCTTGATGTCATGTCATCAATCTCATTGTTTCCGTTTCTGTATGTAAACCCACGTAAGCACAGCCAAACTCTGCACAGAAAGACTCCTGGCCTGGGTATTGAACCCAGGACCTTCTTGCTTTGAGGCAACCGTGCTACACCACTACGTCACCGCGCTACACCAGAGGGGGCTGTAGTTGTGGAGGGTAAATGTTTATCTTAGTGCTGTTTGTATGTATTCATGATATAAAGAAACAAATAAAATGAAACATATACACGGGGACTTTTATTCTATTTTATTAAAGCAGGATAATAAAAACATCAGGAAATTAATCCATTATAAACTGCTTAAAGAGCTACAGTTAAAACAGGAGGATATCAGACGTCTCTCAGGAGGTCAGGGCTTGTTCTGAAGTCTCCTCCAGTTCTCCTGATGGCCTGGTGTCCTGTGAGACTCTACTAAACCACCAAATCTGTTTTAAGGCCATGTTTATGGGTGCTGATTGAAGTTTTAATGTTTATTTGACAGCAGAAAAGATAACATCATAAAGTGATGGTTCTCTGATGGTGAGGTGATATATTTACATTGATTCACACAGCCTTGATGAAAAAATGGAAACATCAACCCATTTAAAACTGACCACCGCAGGCACAGCTATATTTACCTTTGTTTAACACTAGCAATGATTATGATTAATATTAAGATCTGTCTCTCACACACACATCAAAGTCCTTTCTCTGAGTTTGTGATTGGTTGCTGAACTGAATCCCAGCCCTTCCCATTTTCTGTCTGTCTGTCTGCCTCTCCCTTTGTCTCTTTCTCTCCTTTCATGTAGTGTGTGTGTGTGTGTGTTCATTAAGAGGTTCTGTACAGGGTTGATTGATTTGTTATAATGAGTTCCAGTGTTACATTAATGTAGCTGTATGTATCCTGAGGATTGTGTAGGTGAAATGGTGTTTTGGTGGTACTAAATCGTACACACACTCAAGCACCAATGACATAAAACTTTTTTTAAGGCTTGTTTAAAGTGTGCAGTGCCGCGGTTCTGCTCGGTACTTGTTGGGTCAGGTCTGAGACTATACAAAACAAACAGTCAGGGGAGCTCATGTGGAGTGGGGGTATGTGCGTAGTGGGACGGTGGAGGATCTGCCAGAAATTCCTGAGTGTAGTGTAAGGCGTTGCCACGCCTACTGTGTGAGGAACTTTATTACCTGCTGACGGTGGAATGTTTTCTGCTCTGGATTCCCCCGACAGGCACTAGAGGAAGGTGCAGGAAAGCACAAGAGAGAAATCCGTCCCAAACTGGGCTTCCGTGAAGATCCTTCTACACTAAAACCACTCGGGAAAATTTGGTTCATTCGCAGCTGCCGCTATTTTCTGTTTCACTGGGTGTCTAAGTGAGCGGCGCAGGTATCACACACCCTCACCGGGTGATCCCAGCCGCGAGACGGCACCGGGCGGCACTGAGCCGAGCACATGCCACACACACCCTGTCCACAGGCGCGGCAGTGGTGTTTGGGGACGTTGGAGCTAAACGGTTTGGAACACTGGTGGCACTGGGTAATCTCATGATCTGGAATCCAGTAATCAGGTCTGGCCACGCCCTTCACTAAACCTGCAACACAACCAGTTAGTTTGACATCATTGGTGGTCTGGCATAAGCAGGAGAGGTTTCAGTAGCTGGACTATATTTACACTCACCGAGAGAGTAGTCCACTGCGGTAGACACCATGTCCAACGTGGACTGCGCCACCTCAGTCACCTTGCGCGCCACCAGAGCCTTGGGCTGCGTTTGACTCTCTGCAGAGAAACAAACACAAGTAAGTCCACCATGCTCTCCTCTTACATCAATGTGTGAAGCTGGTGTTTGTACGTTGGATGGTTGGTGGTGCTTCTCCTCGTTTGTGGCAGGAATCACAGACTCGCACTGGAGTCCTGCCCCAGCCCCTCTCAGGCACTGGCATGCTGCGAGTGGAGCATGCCTGACAGAAACCCTCGCCACAAGCCCGACAGTGATGCTTCCTCTCCGCCTCCTCGAACACCCGCTTACAAGCATGGCACTCCTTTAGAAGGTCAAAGGTTAAAAAAGATCAAAGGTCAATAATTTTGGCCCCTGTTAGTTACAGACTATAGCCTCTCTCACAAGCAACTCTACTGAACGTACGGTTATGTCAGCATTGGGTCTCCAGTAGGGCGGGGCCACCTGATCGGTGATCCAGGCTGTGACTGCTTTAGTGGGACCCGTGCTGTACTCTGAGACAGACTGGAGGACGTAGTTCACCCCATCCAGCACTCTCTGAGCGGCATTCTGGTGGTCCACCTGAAATGCTTCAGACTACACAGACAGAATTCGGAGATTGAGCGTGATGTCACAGCTACCAATACTTGACTGTAAACGAGGAGAGAAAAGTAAAGACAGACCCCCTGCCAGACGTGCTTGACTTCGGTGCGAACCACAGTGCTCTCGGGGTCCTGGTTGCCCATCCAGTACTGCCTGCTCCGGTAGATGATTCCACAGTATGGACACTCCAGGACATACCTGCAGACAGTCTCTATCGGATCAGATCAAGTTCCACTGAGAACATTACGCAGGGTGGAGGGTGGGATTAATGCTGGGTACAGATGTCAATCATTCTAAGGTTTAGATGCTGATTGGATGAAAAATAATTTACCACAGTACAGTGATGTTAAATTGACAGTATGTCCCAGGACAACAGGAGGCTTCCAATCTCTAGCACTCACCCAGACCAAGCGTACTTTGCCAGACCAAACCACGGGTTATCATTGGATGCAGAGGTCTTAGGCACGACAATCACTTCTCTTCCACCTTCATAGCATTTCTGGAGACCGAAAGAAAACACCCCCATTGTCTTTAATTGGAGCAACACATCAAACAGAATGTGTGGTGTGACATTAGGTGCGACCTAATAAAGGTCCTGATCTCACCTTGCAGATCAAAACCTTGTTGTTGTACTGATGAGCGTACTGACACAATCCATCTGCCATGTGGGGAACACGGTCTTTCTGGTGGTTCATACCGTTCCTGCATCGAATGCTTAAAAAAAACACAGCATAAGAAGTTTGAAAATGGACACCAGACTGAAGAACTGACTGGTCTTAATCTGGTCCAACCTGCAGCTGAGACAGACAGATGGACAGGTGAAATATTCATCAGGGAAGAAGGAGAACATGCTAAGCTTCTCATCTGAGATTTCTCCACAGAACCGATCGCTCAAGGCCTGAAGGTGAAGAAGAAAAAACAGTAGAAACAGAAGGAATTATGTCTGTCTGGGTTTCCAGATGCAGAATAATCCCAATTAATTACTAGTTACCTGCAGGGTGCTGAAGACTATGACTGGCTGACGAGGGGCTCGTGACGCAGTGCTCTTCACCTGCTTCCTGATAGTCTCCTTTAACTGAGAGAAGTCTGTAGGAGGGGTGATGGTCTGTGTGCCCACATACTGCACAGAGCTGAAGGCATCAGTGCTCAGGCCTAGGTCATGGAAACGCTTCTGAAGCACAAGGTCTGCTGGGACACTGGTGTCTGAGGAACAATCACAACCTCTTCTTTCCGTTTCTTTTTTCACTACACATCAGATTACTGACCTACACTAGTGGCCTGTGAGATGATGGTGAACTTTGTGTGATACACATTATAATTATATATATATATATACACACACACACGTACTGTTATATAGAAGTGTCATGTGACACCCACCGTGACCTAGTAGCTGAGTATGTGAAGTCTCTTGAAACACCACCATAGCCGGCCCAAGGTTGGAGAGCGGGACATCGAGTCCACAGCGGTTGGACAGTGCACGCAGCTGGGGTGTGAAGAACTTCAGGTAGGCGGCCGAGGCGCTTCCTAAGAAGTGGAACATGTCGTTGTGCAGCCGTTTGGCCCAGGTGCGGTAGATGACGATGTCAGACACAGCTAGTACTTTCAACAGCAGCCGCATTCTCTGGTTCAGATGAGTGGAGGCGCCAAGCAGTCCCTCTGTGTCCAACACTATAAGACCCAGGCGTGGCTCGTAGGCGGCCCACACTCCCACAGTACATGAATCTGGAGATGGAGACGTAGCAAACACGTCCTCGCCGTCGAACAGCACCTGGTTGAGTGTGTGAGATTTACCGTCACCCGTGTTTCCAAAGATGGAGAGAACTTTCACTCCATCTGCTGCACTGCAGCCCAGTTTTCTCAGGAAGTGTGCTTCGTTCTCTATCTGCCACCACACACACACACACACACACACACACACACACACACACACACACACACACACACACACATAGAGAGAGAGAGGCTGTTGGATGCTTCTAACTTACAGTACAACTTTACTACATGCTTCTGGTGGTATTCCCTTAAGATCACAGTCCACCAGCAAATTTTGCTCTGAAGGTAACATAAAATCCAGCTGTTTCCTCTTGCTCAACTGATGACGTCACTGTAAGAGGAGTTCAACGCTTCATCTGGGATGTGCGTGATTAGATAGGCGGTGCAAGAGGAGTCGCATGACGTCACAACTCAATCTGAATGTCAGTGGAATACTGTAACGATCGAACGCCTGGTGTAGTTTCCGATCCTATTATTCGACCAATAACGTTAACGCTACTGACAAACTTTGCACGCTATAAACTTTTCACGTCTAACAGAAATATAAATATTAAACGGAAACTATTCAATTAACATTAAAAAGAACTTCTTACCCGAGAGCCCTGGTGCTAATTGACTGCGCATGATCCGAGTGTTTACCTGCAAACTTTCGTTTTCATCGATAAGAAGGAAACTCCGTCCGCTGTCCAGCTCTCCCTCATTGGACGGACTGAGAGAAACTTCTTCCATCTCCTTCATTATCATCTCCGACATTCTTACACAACTTTACCTATTAAACAGCCGCCACTTTCTTCTCATGTGCCGATGTAAACACTTCCGCCTTTCTGCTTCTTTTCCTCCTTCTTCTGCGCTTGTACAGCAAGTACCAAACAACAAGTTGGTGAATTACCGCCACCTATAGAAATACAGTGTAACTACATTACATTTCTCTATTGTTCGTAGTACTACTACTACTACTACTACTATTACTACTACTACTACTACTACTACTACTACTACTACTACTACTACTACTAATACTATCTTTAATTAATTTAATAGTTTATTTATACAGTGATGGGCGGTACCTAATATACCTGGGTCTTCAGTGGGGACTGCTGCATCTTTTTATTTTTTCATTTTTACTACCACCAATGTCACGTCTTAATACCAACGACATCACCTCTGAATACCACCAATGTTACAGTTTAATAGCACCGCTATCACCTCTTAATATCACCACCATCACATTTTAATACCACCGCCCTTACCATTTAATACCACCGCTATCACCTATTAATAGCACCAGTAGCTCCTCTTAATACCACCACTATCACCTTTTAATACCTGATTTGTAATCAAGTCTCTGCAAGACTGAAAGGGAAAGTTTATAGGACTGTAGTGAGACAAAAAGACAGGAGGAGAATGTCACATATTAATAACCATGCTGTGATTATACACACAGTGTAACACGCAGTATAACCCGACATGAAATTACAGACAGAGAGACGTTTTGCATATTAGCAATAAAAACATTTTAATTAAAGCAGAAAACAACAGTTAAATCCGTTACACACTAACTCCAAACCTCTACACTACCACCACAACTGTACCACCGACAACATTTGGGGCAGTTCAGAATTAATACTTATCTAATAACATAACAAAAACATTTAAGAGATCAATCAAATCTCTCTTCCATTTAAAGGCTTCGAAGGGTAGGTTTAAAATCTGATTTGTTACAGAAACAGTCTTTAATAATATTAACCAATTAACAATCTGCCCCCTGCTGGTAGAGTTTGTCACACGGACTGCACTGCTCATTCTGAAGCGCAGATTATTAGATCAAATTATTTCTAAAAACGTTCTGGGGGCTGTTGAGTTCTTGAGTTCTAATCCCAGCTTTTCACATGGGCATGAAGTCATACTGTGATTCACCAAGTGACACACATCAGTGTTCCTGATCAGACTGGATCAGCATCAGGATATCAGGATCACTTCAGGATCAGGATCAGGATCAGGATCAGGTTCACAGCATCAGGATAACATCAAGATCACATCTAATACCAGAAGGACCGGGGTTCGATTCCCACCTCCACCAAGCAAGAACTTTGCGCCCTTGAGCAAGGCCCTTAACCCACAATTGCTCAGTTGTGAAAAAGAGACCAAATGTAAGTCCCTCTGGATAAGAGCATCTGCCAAATACTTTAACTGTAACTGTAACATCAGCATCAGGATCACATCTGGATCGAGATCACATCAGCATCAGAATCACATCAGGATCAGGATGACATCAGGATCAGGCTGCCTCTATCATAAAAGACCCCTCACACCCTGAACAAGAACTGTTAACACTTCTCCCCTCTGGCAGGAGGTACAGGTGTGTGAAGTGTAGGACCACCAGACTCAGGAACTCTTACTTTCCATCTGCCATCACACTCCTCAACAGCTGACAGGGGTCTGTAAAAACAGACTGCACCCTCGCACCCTCTGATTATTGCACTATTGTCTACACAACGACTGTTCTTTACACTGTCAACAGCTTAATAGTGTTTTGCACAATTTCATTCATTCTCTGCTCAATTTGCACGTTATTCATAAGTAACACAACTTACACATTTATTTAATTAACTTAAAAGTATTTTATGCTCTTTATTTCTTACGTTTATTATTATTATTATTATTTTTTTTTTTACCTTAAATTATGTTGTATATTTTGTTATTCGGTGTGGACACCAAAGTAAGTATTTCATTGTACACGGAAACCTGTTTCCTTTACTGTACACATGACAATAAACCCCTTGAACTTGGATGACATCAGGATATCAGAATCACATCAGGTTCAGGATGACATCAGTAATTAACAGGTTTCTGATTCGTGATCTCGATCTCAAAACCACAGGGTTAATGTCAGGAACCCAGTCATAGTTCAGAACTCGGAACCTTACGGTGGTATTCAAGCTGTATCACATGTGTGCTCCAGGTGGAGCCACAGAATTCAGCTTGTTAATGCAGACTCACCACACACTCACACATACACACACACACACACACACACACACACGCATACAGAACGCAGTCCTTCTTTAACTGTACAGTAAGGTGTTCAGGCTCGGAGGCGGAACCGGTTTACTTTGTGCACTGATACATGCCGGTTATTGTAGTATGCGATCGTACCTCCCTTTACACGAGTCGACTCTACAAACTCCATTTCCCATGAGCCTCTGTGCGGCGCTGGTGCACGCCTATTGGCCGGCTGCTGCCCCCGCAGCCCCAGAGAATGAATGAAATAGAAATTGCTGCTTACATTAAGGTGCTTCATGTACAATCCTGGGGATCTGCAGCTCGGTCTAGCTTCCCGTCGCAAAAATGGCTACAGCGGTGCAGAATCCTCCGAAATCGTGAGTAAAAAGTGATATTAAAACCCCTGCAAGCGTACGAGACCCATCGCTATTCTTCTAATGCTTCTAATGACCAGGGAAATAATAATAATAATAATAATAATAATAATAATAATCTATTAATCATACAATAAATACAGGTATTGCCATGTGTAAAAATCAGCAGCAAGGAATTTGCGCCTAATTTTGTGATGACGCATCAGCGATGCGGTTTTAACGCGCGGGTATTTATTCGACATGCTGGAATGTTGGTGAGAAATTCCGCGATCAGGTGTGTGTGTGTGTGTGTGTGTGTCACTGATGGACGTGAACTTGAGGGAGGGATCAGGGCGGTTCAGAATTCCTGCGTTAGAAATAGGTTTATTTTGTATTTATTTGTTCATGGTTCGGATTCGGTATAGTGGGAGCTCGATCTCGAAGGTAGAGAAAAAATAATAATAGTAATTAAAAAAGACACTGTTAAAGTCACGTGGTTGAGAAAAAGAGGAAAAAAAACCCGGGCACGTGCTATTGTAGCTCTAATTCCAGGTCTGTTCTATTCTTTACACCAAAAAAGCAGCGCGCACGAGCTTCAGTTCATATTCCTCCAAGTTTCTCCTCAAATCCTTTGTGCAGAGACAGACAGACAGACAGACAGACAGACCGAGACAGACATACAGGCACAGAGGGAGAGAGAGAGAGAGAGAGAGAGAGAGAGAGAGAGAGAGAGAGAGAGAGAGAGAGAACGCAAGCAAGAGCAAGCGTTTGGTGGTAAATGTTATGCATCACACACACACACACACACACACACACACACACACACATCTGGGGTTCAGTCTAGGTTCCAGCTCATCCCATATTAGATTTCTTCCAGGGGTTTTGTGCACAGGGTCATTGTCTTGCTGGAGCAACGGAATGATGCAACCAGGGGCAGTGGTGGCTCAATGGTTAAGGTGCTGAGTTGTTGATCGGAAGACCTGGGTTCAAGTCCGCCACTGTTGGGTCCTTGAGCAAGACCCTTGACACCTCCTGCTCCGGGGGCGCTGTACAATAGCTCTGACCCCAACTTACTAATATGCGATATGCGAAAATCAAGAATTTACCTCATAGGATCAATAAAGTATAAAAAATGGGATGTTCACACACTACACTTCACACTCATCTAGACGTCTCTGGATGTTGTATCATTCCGCTCCTCCAGCATGACAATGATCATGGGAGCAAAATCTCTGATCTGACTCAACCACATAACCTGCTGATTATCTTCAGAGTTCTCCAAGAACCACAAGAGCGTCTGATGTTTTTCAGAGTTTTCAGAGGTTTTCTTTCAGAGAAGAGATGTGAGGAATGAGTGGGATCTCAGTTTCTGTCTCTTCCTCTGTACATCATCTGGAATTGCATTCAGAAGCTGCTGAGATCTTCTTCTTTTTCAAGCTGCTTCTTTGTATTTGTAACTGATAGAAAGCGAGAGAAATTAAAAGGAGAGATATTTTTAGCTTAATGACCTATTTCTCTAAACTGGCTGTCACTTGTGGAGAACTCTCCTTATCACCAGGCCACCAACATGCTCGTGTTCTAGAGTAGCAACATCATCTGGAATGTGCTGCTAAAACTTTCTTCACAGATTTTGTATTTAAAAGCAGTGAGAATTTTACGCTAAGGTCCAGCACTACATCCTGGTGGTCGCCTAAAATGTGGGTTAGAAAGAAATCAGCTGGAGGTTTCTTCTTCATACCACTGTGAGTTGTATGTCCTGGATTCCACTTCAAGTTGTTTTGTTGAGGCTTTGACGTTGAAATCCTCTCGTCTTGGAAAGCTCTCACATGTGTTCACCAGCCTTTTTTGAAGATCTGGAGGAGAAACATTGCTCAGGATGATGAAGCCCGGCCCAGGTTTCCACACAGCGGCTCCTTCTCCTGAAGACAAAACCTTTCTCATGATACACCTGCACGCTTTATTTCTACCAGCGTCTCTATTGGTTTGTTATTGCGACGAATAGGACGTGTGTGTGTGTGTCTGTGTCTGTGTCTGTGTGTGTGTGTGTGTGTGTATGTGCAGCAATGCGCAGCACTGTGAACAGGTCCATCAGAAGATTTATGGCTTCTTCACTTTGGCTGTTATTACGGCGGACCCACTCCCCAAGCCTTCATTATTAAAGTGCTGAAGGAAGAAATATACATCTCACCTCGGAGCCTACCAAACCTTCCGCCATTTTCACAGGGGCTTTCAGTAAACACAATGTTTCTACCAAAGATCAGATAGAGAGATGGGGCTGCATGGAGGAAACTGATTGGTTGTAATGTGTAGACGGGTTTGGGGCGGTGGAGTTAGACAAGGTGCAGAAGGTGTGGCTCAGTCAGACCAACAGCACAGGCTGGACTTTTTTTTTTTTAAATAATAAGCAATTCAGAGAGACAGACAGTCTGCATGTGTGAGAGAGAGAGAGTGTGAGAGAGAGAAATGGACAGAGAAAAAAACAAGGAGACAGAGAGGCAGAGAGAGAGAAACAGAGTAGGAGAGAGAGATAGAGAGAGAAACAGAGAAAAGGTGAATGGGGCTGATTTGGCCGGGGTGCAGAGGAGAGGGAGGGGTAACGAAATAAAAGGAGTGTAAGAGAAATGTAAAGGCCAGTGTGGGGTATAGATGAGGAAGAGGGGGAGGGGGTATGCACCATGCCCTTCTGACTAATGTTCTAGAGAAGCTCAGGAGGCCATCAGCCTTTAATGAACCCACCACACATTCGCTTTTAACACTACTCTAACTACAAGCTTCTTTATTCGTCAGCATGTGTGGAGAAGGAAGTGGAATAGCAGACTATGGGTTCAATTCCCAGAACCACCAAACTGTCAGTGCTGGAGCCTTGGGTAGGACCACCGGTGGCTCTGGATTAGGACCTGTGAAATATTAGAAACACCTAGCTCATAATTAATGACATTTTAGGACATTAGTGTCCTTTGTTTTATTTAAATGTGTGTGTGTCTCCTAAACAGCATCACTTTCTACATTTAAATCATCAACAATCTTCACTAAGCCTTATTATTACACACTTATTATTATTATTATTTTTTCTGCATGTCCCTGGGAGTGACAGCACTCACTGTTGTTCCAATGTCTCTTTTCTGTTGTTAATTGTCCTCTAGAGGGAGTTTGTGAGTCTTGTTAATGAGAGAAACATGTTAATTAAGAATAATTGGAGTATGGTGTATTTGTTTAATAGAGTTGGTGTTCATTTACAGCTGCACTTTCACCTGACCAGAGACGTACTGGTCTACAGGATATCTGTCTGTCTCTTACTGTCTCTTTCTTAATCTCTATCTCCCTCTCTCTCTCTCTCTCTCTCTCTCTCTCTCTCTCTCTCTCTCTCTCTCTCTCTCCAGTTAC
>JAOTRA010096629.1:0-11478 GCA_026260255.1 Pseudolaguvia tuberculata
ATATACACACACACACACACACAGTGGGTACGGAAAGTATTCAGACCCCCTAACATTTTTCACTCTATTATATTGCAGCCATTTGCTAAAATAATTTCAGTTCATAATTAAATTTTTTAATTAATGTACACACAGCAGCCCATGTTAACAGAAAACCCCCCACACAAAATTGTTGACAATATTATTAATAAAGAAAAACTGAAATATCACAGTCTTAATTATTCAGACCCTTTGATCAGTATTTAGTAGAAGTACCCATTTGATCTAATACAGCCAGGAGTGTTGATTTGGGAATTCTGTGTCATTCCTTCTTGCAGATCCTTTCTAGTCTCTGGAGAGATGCTCAATTGGGTTTAAGTCAGGGCTCTGGTTGGGCCATTCAAGAACAGTCAGAGTTGTTTTGTAGCCACTCGTACATTATCTTCTCTGTGTGCTTACGGTTCATTGTCTTGATGGAACGTAAACCTTCAGGCCAGTCTGAGGTCCTGAGCACTCTGGAGAAGGTTTGTGTCCAGGATATCCCTGTACTTGGCCCTATTCATCTTTTCCTCGATTGCAACCAGTCGTCCTGTCCCTGTAGCTGAAAAATACCCCCACAGCATGATGCTTCCACCATTATGCTTCACTGTTGGGACTGTATTGGACAGGTGATGGTGATGAGCAGTGTCTGGTTTTCTCCACACACATTATAATTAAGGCCAAAGTGTTCTATCATCAGACCAAAGAATCTTATTTCTCATCATCCTTACCGACTGGTGGGGGGCTGCAGTGATGACTTTCTACAACATTCTCCCATCTCTGACTACCTCTCTGGAGCTCAGACCCAGTGATTTTTGGGTTCTTCTTTACCTCTCTCACCAAGGCTCTTCTCCTGTAGCTCTAGAAAGGGTTCTGGTCATCCCAAATGTCTTTCATTTAAGGATTGTCACTGTGCTCTTAGTTTTTGTAATCTTGGCCAGATCTGTGCATTGCCACAATTCTGTCTCTGTGTGTGGCTTTCAAGTCCAATCAGTAGAATCAAACACAGTTGGACGCCAATGAAAGTGTAGAACCATCTTAAGGATGATCAGAAGAATTGGACAGAACCTGAGTGTCACAACAAAGGGTCACTCAGGTGCTGTCCATGTATATACATGCATACATAGATACATACATACATACATACATACATACATACATACATACATACATGGATGGGAAGTGGTAGCCCAGTGGTTAAGGTGCTGGACTAATGCCAGAAAGACTGGTGTTCAATTCCAGCCTCTACCAAGCAACCACTGTGGGCCCTTGAGCAAGGCCATTACCCCACAATAACCCACAAGAGCGTCTGCCTAATGCCTGTGTATATATATATATTTATATATATTTTGTGAGACGGGTGCGGAAAATATATACAGTGATCAAAACAAAACACGATGAGACGTGATATACGAACCTAGTTGCCAGGACGCCAAACATAGGGCGGAGCTTCGTCTGCTGATGCTGCGTGAGTGGCAGATATAGTGGCAGATATATATAAAATATTGCACTCTCTTTAATGATGATTACAAGTTATTCCTCTCTCTCTCTTATTTCCTCTTATTCTGCCTCTGTTATTTACTCTCTTCCTGTTTCCCTCCCCTACTGTACATATTGCTGTCTGTATACAATATTTAAGGAAGATAAAATGGTGTGAAAAATAGGACAATAAACAGTATCCCATTTTATGTTGTTCTAAATACATATGTAAAATGTACCAAATAAGAAAATATAAATAAAAAATACTGTGTAGATAAAGCTGCACTTTTTCATTTCCCTCTGTTAATTGGTGAAGGTGAGATTATTCCAAGCAACATGTTTGTTGTGTTTTAATGAGGTATTCTAGTTAGGATGAAAAGTGCGAAAGATGTGAAAAGTATTTTTATTAAAGGAAGAAACCCAGTTAGAGACTCCAAGCCTCAACCACAACTGTAGCATACACATTTCAGTTCAGGATCAATAGTCATCTAATAACATCACACAAACGCATTACCGCTCATTAGCACTGGTCTTGAAGCAATGAAAAAATCATCCAAGAGGAGCCAATATTCGAGATTATTACTTTTCTGGTAAAAAAGTATGTTCGAGATAAAGTAAAAATTTCCTCCTCCATCAGCCACTGTGGGCGTTTTGCATTGTTGCAGTATGTATGAGGGCCATTAATAAAAACATACATTATTAGAAGAGATAATACAATAATATACGGATCATAGTATATTGTTATATAATAAATTTATTTTATTGTATTTTATTTCATGGCCACAATGATTTTATAATGTAGTTATTTAAATGGGTGATTATTTCCATAAAATAAACGGATGGATGGATGGATGGATGGATGGATGGATGGATTGACTTGAAGATAGATAGATAGATAGATAGATAGATAGATAGATAGATAGATAGATAGATAGATAGATAGATAGATAGATAGATATCTATATATTATATATAGATATCTATCTATATTATATAATATTAATATAACATTGCATATAAATGTGATGTCCTTATGTGTGTTTGAAGTGGTCCAGATGGGTGAGGAGTATTTCAACGCCAAGGATTACACTAAAGCTTTAAAGTAAGTCACCTGTTTTCTCCCTTAATGTTTAAGTCTGTCTAAAGCAGATAACATGAATTCAATTTAAACATATGTTTTGGATATACAGACTGCTGGACTATGTGATGTGTGACTATCGAACTGAGCGCTGGTCGAGTCTTCTTACCTCCATCTTGGGCACAGCACTGAAGTGCTCCTACCTGATGGGCCATGTTAAAGATTACATCACCTACTCGATGGAGCTGGTGGGCAGAGGTAGCGTTCTCCTCTCTTCCGTATCTCTGTAATTTTACACACGTTATGTCCAGAAAGTGACCAATACAGAGAAAAATGTTGTGTATATGTAAGAAAACACTATTCTCTCTCATGCTCAGCTTCCACTCTGCGCGAGGATCAAAAATCCCGGATCGAGAAGAATTTAATAAGAGTTCTCATGGTAAGTATTTGTAATTATATTCTTGTTTTTAAGCATAACATTTTTAAACATTTTTGGAAAGCAATAGAGTAACACTAAAAGATTAACATTATCCAGCAAAGTTAAAATAGGAAATAATAAACAGTAGTGTCTGAGAGGAAGTGGCCTATTTTTATTAAATGACCATATATATCCTTATATAAGCTCACCAACACAAGCAGTATTTGGCTTGTGTTTGGTCTAAATTTCAAGCTTAGCTTCGCCCACTATAAAATCATATTTATTCACATTTTCAACGTGACCCAGCCATTACGGTTGCACAAGCCAGTGCATTCTTAGTGGTGGTCCCAAGCCCGGATAAATGGAGAGGGTTGCGTAATATGCGGATCACAAATGAATCAGTCAAGGCACAGGTATCGTAAAATGACTGCCACAGGTAGTGTTAGCCGACAGGGTACCAGTGGAAATTGGGCTACTGCTGGCCAAAGGAGGAGAAGGAGAGGAGGAAGATGTCTACAAGGATGGCAGGGGAAGAAGTGTAGGAGATTGGAGGTTAGGGTGAGTACTTTTAAATATTGGTATTATTACTGGTAAAGGGAAAGAGTTAGCTGACATGATTGAGCATAGAAAGGTGGATTTGTTGTGTGTTCAGGAGACAGCGTAGAAAGGGAGTAAGGCCGGAAACATTAGAATTGGCTTTAAACTGTTCTGTCATGGTGTAGACGGAAAGAGAAATTGTGTAGGTGTAGTCCTGAAGAAAGAGTACATTGAGAGTGTGGTGGCGGTAAAGAGTTTCTGATAACTCTAGGGAGTTTTTCCTTGTCACAGTCACCCCCAGCGTTCTCATTAGGAACAAACTCATTATTCATCTGTTTATCATTCATTCTGTAAAGCTGCTTTGAGGCAATTACTTATAAAAAGCGCTATACAAATAAAATAAAATAAAATAGAATTGAATTTAATAAAATTGAATTGAAGGTGATTAACGTGTGAGGCTTGAAGTTGAGAGCGTGATGGTAAACATCATCGGTGCTTATGCGCCACAAGTAGCTTGTGGAAAGATTCTGGAGTGAGTTAGATGGAATGGTGGAGTGTATAGGGCCTGTAGGGATGGGTAGGCATGGCCTTAAGGAGAGGAATCCTTTTGCTAAAAGGATGGAGATGGCAGTGGTGAACACGTCTTTTAAGAAAGAAGAGCATAGGGTGACCTATAAGAGTGGAAAAAGTTACACACAGGTGGACTGTATTTTGTGCAGGAAATTTAACCTGATAGAGATTGGAGACTGTAAGCTGGTGGCAGGTGATAGATCAGATGGTGGTCTGTAGGATGGCTTTGGGGGTTAGGAAGAAAAGGAAGAGGGAGAGGACAGAAAAGAGAATAAGAAAAAGGTGGAAGACTGTAGTGTGAGATTCAGGTAGGAGGTTAGACAGGGGCATGGTCGTGGTGAAAAGATGTTGAACGATTGTCCAACAACTGCAGAAGTGATAATGGAGACAGCTAGAAAGTTACTTGGTGTGGAAAAGGAAAGGAATACAAAGACATATGGTGGTAGAATGAGGACGTGCATGAAAGCATAAGGAGAAAGGTTGGCAAAATGGAATTGGGATCGGTAGAGATATGAGAAAAGTTGGCAGGAGTATAAGGAGGCAGCAGGTGAAGAGGGAGGTGGCAAAAGAGACAGAGCTGGGAAGGATGTACTGCAAGTTGGAGCAATAAAGGATACAGATGGAAATGTGTTGGCTAGCAAGGAAAGTGTGTTGAGAAAGTGGAGAGTATTTTGAGCATCTGATGAATGAGGAGAAAGAGAGAGAGAGATAGATAAAGAGAGAGATAGAGAGAGAAGGTTGGATGATGTGGAGCAGGAAGTGGATAGGATTAGTAAGGTGCAAGTGACAGCAGCTATTAAGAGGATGAAGAATGGAAAGGCGGTTGGACCGGATGACATTCCAGTAGAAGCATGGAGATGTTTAGGAGAGATGGTAGTGGACTTTCGGACAAACGTTTAACAGGATTTTTGTATGTGAGAGGATGCCTGAGGAATGAAGGAGTGTTCTGGTACCAGTTTTTAAGAATGAGGGAGATGTGTAAAGTACAGGGAATAAAGATGATGAGTCACACCATGAAGTTATGGGAAAGAGTAGTGGAAGCTAGGCTGAGGGAAGAGGTGGTAATCTGTGAGCAACAATATGGTTTCTTGCCAAGGAAGAGTACTACAGATGCAATTTTTACAATGAGGATGTTGTTGGAGAACTATAGAGAACCCCAGAAGGAGTTGCATTGTGTGTTTGTGGATCTGGAAGATACGACAGGGTTCCAAAAGAGGAGTTGTGGTATTGTATGAGAAAGTCAGGTGTAGCAGAGAAGTATGGTGCAGGACATGTATGAGGAAAGTGTGACAGCAGTGAGGTAGGAATGTCGGACTGGTTCTAGGTGAAGGTGGGATTTCATCATGGAGTCTCCATGGACGATGATGTTTGCAGATAATTTTGTGATTTGTGGTGAGAGTAGGGAGCAGGTTGAGAAGAGTCTCATTGGAGGTACTCGCTGGAGAGAAGGGGAATGGATGTCAGTAGGAGTAAGACAGAGTACATGTGTGTGAATGAGTGAGAAGTCAATGGAAAGAAGTCACATACATGATTATACAGTGTATAAGTATAACATACAGTGAAATGTTTTTCTTTCTTTTGCATATCCGTTCTTGGTAAGTCCGGGGTCAGAGCGCAGGGTCAGCTATTGTACAGTGCCTTTGGAGCAGGAAGGGTCAAGGGTCTGGCTCAAGGACCCAATAGTGACTTGAGCCCGGGTGTTCCTTCCCGGTGGTGGGGCTTGAACTCAGGTCTTCCTGGTCTCCCGATATTCAACTCGGCACCTTAACCATTTGATCCACCACTGCCCCAATGGAGTGGTGAGGTTGCAGAGAGAAGAGGTAGTGAAGTTGGAGGAATTTAAGTACATGGGGTCAACAGTGCAATGTAAATAGCACCTCTGAAATTAGTGTGAATTATTTAGCCCGGTAACTATTAGCATTTAAAGACAAGAGAGTGTTGTGGTAATACTTTCTGATCTAAAATCATTAGTTTTTGTTCATTAACATTTTTTTGTCTCTAATCAGAATGAAGTTCCTGATCCAGAGCTGGAGTGTGACCCTGTATCTGTAAAAGCAGCTCAGGCACTGTGGAGTGACCGCATCTCACTGGCCAGCAATAATGAGTTTGCCGTCGAGGTGCAAGACTATGTGCCCTTCAGTGAGTACTAATCTGTGTGATTATCTGCACCTTGCCCAATATACTGTCCAATCACTTCAGAGGGTCCGCTTAAGTATCATCTGCTCGTATTCATATTCTAATGTATTCTTTTATCCAATCTAATTAGAATATTGACTAAAAACAGAGAAACTATAGAGAATGTCAACATTATGAAAATTATTTTGGTATTTAAACATAGAAATTCGAAATACGTTGGCTCTAACACAGATCACATGTTAAATTAATAGCTGGCCAGATTGAAACCCACTCTCAGATGCTGTGATCGACATCAAATCGGCTTTATGTGGTCAACTGAGAAACCCCTCACATTCCAAAAGTGGTCTGACCGGCATCCACAAAGCTAAGGAGAATTTGGAAGCCTGCAGGTTTCCCAGTATCTACAAGCCGAATCGTGATCGACTTACTTATACCCTGAAGTCCTGGGTGTGGCAGACTCATGCAAATTCTGCTCATCCAATTTCGCTTTCAAACCAAACCGGAGCTTTATTTGCCAAAACGTTACCACACAGGGAGAGTGAATGACAAAAACAGAAAACTTATGTCAAGCGGTGGGCTGTTACAACTTGATAGACTGACTTTATTTGGCCTCCAGGCCAGACTTTGACATGCTGCTATAGTAAAATTCAACATTACACAATAATATGATATACTGATTTACTATCTGATAAAGATTATGAATATGATACACTGATTATATAGACATTCAGCTTTTTAGGTATATGAAAGAAACATTGCCTCAGGAAGTAATGTCTCCTACATCTGTCTCAGTTCAATGCAAGGCCAAGTTCCTGTCCCCCAGCTTTCACGTAGACGAACCTGTCCAACTGTATGTGTACCTGAGAGCTGACTGTCCACATCCTGTCCGCTTTGCCAAGCTGTGCGTCGGCCTTAGCAACCAGGTACAGTATGACAACAAGCACATCTCTGTATGTCTGTGTCTCCATCTTTGTGTTTCAATTTCTGCTATTTTCACCATTTTCAGGAGTACAACCAGTTCTGCTTTGTGGAAGAATCTTGCCAAGGAAGAGACATTTTGGGCACATCTGCTCAGCAGAGCATGTGTCTCGTACCTGGTAAGGCCCGGAAGTACTGCTTCAAATTTGTGGCCAAGATTGAGGACGTCGGAAGAAAAATTGAGGTAGGTTTGTGAATTTAGGTTTGTGAGGAATTAAAGGGCTCAACTTTTAAAAATGTCAGAAAGAATAATTCCTCTTTGTCAGATCACAAATGTGGACCTGATGCTGGGCAGCGAGAGTGGACGATGTGTGTATTTGAACTGGAGAGGAGGGGGTGGTGATGCTGCATCTACCCATGAGGCTTTGCAGGCATCCCGCTCCTTTAAGAGGAGAACGCCTGTCCCAGAGCAGCAAATCGACTGGGACGCCATTTCAATCCAAGCTAACACCATGTAAGTTAATTATTAATAATATTGGGAACGGGGATATTTAATCCAAGACAAATGTTATACACACATAAAACATCTTAAACAGCAGAGGGATGGAGTTTTTATTTCGTTTTATTTCTTTTTGATGTTTGATAGATTTGTAAGTGTGTATGGGTGTGTGTTTTGTTTAGGATCATATCCCGAGTGCCTCGAATATCTGTACAGCTGCATCATGATCCTCCAGCGCTAACCAATGAGATGTACTGCATCACCGTTACCATCCAATCAGAGGAAAACACTGTGGCAAAAGATGTCAGTCTTACTGCTGGGCTCAAACCAGGTACACACACACATGTTCAGCACGTTAAGATACTCATTATGTTGTAATTTACTAAAATATACACATCTGTTTTGTAGGTCAAGATGCAAATCTAACACAAATGACCTACGTCACATTGAATAGCTTGGAAGTATGTGATGAAGCACATCCAGCATTGCTAACTGATATTTCTATTGGAGAAGTGCAGCCAGGGCAAAAGGTACAACCAACACAAACACCATAAATACATTCTTTTAAATATAGTATTAATAATATTAGGGGCAGTGGTGGCTCAAATTGTGCCATTTGAGCAATCACTTGTTGGGTTGTTGATTGGAACACCAAGAAGGGTTAAAGCTACACCACTACCAAGGATAACCAGAAAAACGTTGGTTCACGTCCACCACTGTTGGATCCTTTAGCAAGACCCTTCCTGCTCCAGAGGTGCCGAATAATAGCCGACCCTGTGCTTTGACCCCAACTTTTTGTGATGGGATATGCAAAAGAAAAATATTATACTATATTTTATATTGGTATAATCATATAGTAATGTATTTTAGACACTGTAGATGCATTTATCATTGCCCAAGATCCCCATCCTATTCAAATATGAAATTTGTAATATGAGATAAAATGAGACTTTAATAACATTAAAAAAACATTAAATAAAACATCTCGCAATGTCTGACACAGCAACAATGCCTCGTAGCAGTTAAGAAATACTCTGTAATGACATATTACTTGAGTAACTAAATACTTCCTGCTCGTTAAAAAACAGAATTGCATACTGCTATACTGCATTGTGGGTGAAACTGAGTATACAAGGTTAGTAGTATGTCTGAACCCAGAGTATGTGAAAAGTTCCTGTATACTTATTATGCCGCAGGAAAAACAACTCTTCATATGCAGAAGTGGTGGAAAGTGCTGTCTCGGCACATTTCAGGAGCTTAAAGTTAAATTTCACCTTTTTTAAAATAATCATTCATGTTCTAACCAGCTTATTCCCTAATGCGGGGTCAAGAGCCTATCCCAGCACACATCGTGCGATGGACAAAGACATCTGCTCGAGAGGACCATTTGTTGGCTTGAAAATCCAATGCCAGCTTTTTTCCATTTTTTCCCTTCAATTTTCCACTTTAGCAGAGCTCCACAAGACCTGGTCGCCTGAAGTCCCTGTGTCAACCAGAACAGTTTGTCGGATTGATGAACTCTGTGAGGCATGCAAAACTGCTTTTTTTTCCCCTATTCTTGATTATTTCATCAATAAATTGTATGATGCAGTCCTTCAAGCTCATGAAAGTCATACAAGATATTACATTTGGATCTCACAGCACCACTACTTAATTTGCTGACACATTTTTGTATTTTTCAGTGAAACTAATTTATTTCAGTGCATTAAACGTCATTTAGGAGGGTTTTATGTTTATCTCTAACACCAATTGATTAATTAAAAGTCAGGTTAATAGCAGGTGTTTCTACAAAATAGATAAGACAAGATTTTACATCTGAATTTCATCTATACAACGCATAACCATATTATAGGAAAGTTGTGTTTGTGTTTGTTTGATCCTTTCTGGCTGTCAGATTGAGAAGAAACTGTACATTTGCTGTGTTAGCACTGGATCCAGAATCTTCCTGTTTCATGTGTCTTATGCATTGAGCACCACAGTGGAGGGTAAAGAAATCACATGCAGGTGCCACAAGGTTAGTTCTAATCCCAGTCTCACCAAAGACATTATTTTACTTCTGGTTTTCTTTCTAACCTTAAAATCTTAATTGAATTCATGAACTCCATCACCATCGTTTAGGATGAAACTGTGACTATTGACACAGTCGTTCCATTTGACGTGGCTTTCAAGTTTGTGTCCACTAAGGTGATCTTTTATTTAAGCTACTAGTAAGACTAGCGGTTGTGTAAGGAATGAATACACTATATATGAGATCTATCTGTGCGTCAGTTTGAGCATTTGGAGCGTGTGTATGTGGACGTACCCTTTCTGCTGATGACAGACATTCTGAGCGCAGCATCACGGCCTGTGCATCTAGTTAGCAGTGAGCTACAGCTGGCTTCCAACATGGTTGCTATGGACGAGCCTCAGAGCCAGGTAGAAGGAGGTAAGAAAACTACTAAATCACAAATTTACATTTGTAACATTAAACAGAGCAGCTTACATTTCTTTGTGTTTATTTTCCTATCTAATTGTGGGGGAAGGTGCTGGGAATTGAACCTATGATCTTTTGATCAATTGTAGAGGAAGTGGTATTGTAGTGGTTAAAGTTTTTGACTGCTGAATGGAAGACCGGGGTTCAGACCCGTAATCTCTAATTGCTTAGCTGGAAAAAAAGATGAATAAAAGTCGCTCTGTATAAGGGCACCTGCCTGTTTAAATATAATGTAAATGATGCATTATTGAGGTATTTTCTGCATAACTGTGTGTTTACAGTGGTGCTGCAGACAGGTGAGTGTGCGAGTGAGTGTTTCAGTCTTAGGTGTCCTCCTGTCCAAAATGGCACCAGCACTGTGGCAGCTGGACACTACAGCATCTCTTGGAAGAGGTGGGAAATTTCTGTCATTAGATCAGTAACAGGCTCGGTTCGAAATTGTAGACTAAACTGTGTACTAGATTTCAGTAAGCATGTACTTGCAGGCTATTAAACAAGTATGTTCTGTATTGTATGGTTGCATTGAGTATAAATGAAATCCAGGTAGACTACATCTATCATTTTGATATTGTTGTGTGACATACGCTTACTACTTTAAAATGACATTTCATGTAAAAGATGTTAAACAAGTGAAAATGTAACAAGAGGTTGCTGCGAGAGATGAAGCCACCGTGGGCCATTTGTTTTCTATAATAAATGACAAACGTCTCAGAACAGGTAAATAAAACAATAAAGGTATTGTTTTCATCATGCTTTCAGAGAAAGGAGATCGCTGTTTGGAAACAGGTCAAGCCTATGACATTTTAAACTGATCAACACAACAGTTCAGGTGTTATTGAGATCAACATTGTGTATCATCCTGACAACGTCAAAACCTTTTTTACAATGCATAGAAATCTTTTTTTAAATGGGTACATGGATTGGTATTCATGTAACAAAATGTGACAAAAAGGATGGACAAAAATGACCTTGAGACCGTATTTTCTGTCAGGCTTTTAACTTTTAACTTATTTTTAAAAAATCATGACTGTCATTAACAATTATTAACTATCTGGAGTTTGAGGTGATTTTTGTGGCTGTTTATATATTTACAGATACAGCATTTGGCAGAAGTCCTTATCCAGAGCAACTTGCTTGCATCTCTTTTATAAAACCGAGCAGTTGAAGGTTATGAACCTTGCACAGTATTCTTCACTGTAGTAGCAATGCCATTTTTGAAATGTGATGAGCTTCATGGTTTTTACGCCATTAACAAGGATGGATGGATCTCGGCTAATTTCCACTAATGAAGTGAGATAGGAAAAAACTGTACCTTTTAGGTTTAGGTGTTGGGACAGCTAATTGGAAGATCA